>JAWNON010000172.1:732500-972500 GCA_035045945.1 Drosophila anceps
TAGAACAGTATATGAATGTACATATAAGAAAAACATATACATATAACTGTCAAATTACATTTATTTACGCTGTATTTGGAACTGATTTTATCGATTGCATCGATTTTATTTGTTTCACTTCGTTTGCTGCAAACCAATACATACGTATGTACATATGTAAGTAGCTACTTTTACTGCATTTGTATAGTATATGTGTACACACATACAAACATAAATATGTACATACATACATACCCACGCGTAGTCATACTATAAGTAGCTTCTGTTGTTGTTGCCAGCACTGTTGATAAGATTTACGAAGACGGAAACGACTAACGGCAGCTGGAAAGTTTGCTTCAATCAATGAACACGTTCTCTCCCTCCCTTATTTGTATCAGCTGATCGAACGCAGAAGATCGCACAGTGAAGACTGCAATTAGCTAACCAAAAGGGTGGCATAATAACTGTCACCAAAAACAGACTTTAACTTTTGAAGATATACTTCAATAGCTAGCGTTAAATGTATTATAACATCGATACATGTATGAAACTGTGTATTAAATGCACGTATGCATGCAACATCCACTAGTTTAGTATTTTACTGTAGTTCATCTACTATTATGCTGAAATAGTTCATAAAATTGGAATTCAGCACAAAAACTCATGAAAGCGAAACACGCGCCAGCTTCATCATTTGATAAGCGTACAAATACCTCTTTAGGGTAATTAATCAATGTATGTATGTAGAATATGGTTGTATATATATATATATGTATAAATTTGTTTGTATGTACTAAAATTCATATGTATATAGTATTATGCATATTTACACGCGAACGTGGTTATTGTTTTAAATTATAATTATACGTATTCCGATGCATACTTGTGCATACATGTCCGTATGCTTGTTATGTGTGTACAATTTCCGTACATGTACGAAATTTAGGTACTTTGCTTATTCAATGGTACATTTGATATTTTTGTCTCCCAATGGTATTTTTTGTCTTTTGATAAGTTGAAAACTTTAAACCCATTCCGTAGCTATGAGAACCATATTGATTTTTTCTCTATAGGTACTAACAGAAAATTAGTTTTCTCCTTCTATAATAAATGAATAATTTGTGTGTTTCTAAATATTGTAATACTTTGTAATTTTTTTTAGTGTAAATAAATATAAGTACTTTTTTTTGTGTGACGTGATGTACATACATACATACATAAATAAAAATGGCGCGACCACCAAATTATGTTAATCACTGTGTAGCACAACATGGCAATCAAAATATTTTTATTTTGCATTTTGTTATTGGTTCAAATGCATTTCTGATTATTTACTCGTTGTACTCGTTGTGCATGTACACAAATATATGTAGTGTTCACACACACATACAAATTTTCACAAATATGACCTGATGTTTTTGTGTTATTACCGTTTTGATTTTACAACTCGAAAATCGACTAAGGCCAAGCAGTACTCAATAATTTGTCAACAGCTGTTGCACGCACACATGCCCACGCCGCTCTCGCAGCCAGAGAGTGCAAGGTTCTTTATTTTAGGTAATTGAAAGGGGGCCGAAGTCAGTCGTCGCCGATGAAGTCGATCTTGGATTTTTGTTCGTGCGAGCGACCACGTTAACATGCACTACTTGCCGCGCCCAACTATCGAGGTCTAAGCATAGACACAGACTGTCGCTGCCTCGCTCCATTGTATCTATAGCAGTCGGGCTAAAGCGGCCGAGGCCCCAGCGCTAACCGCGAGCGGGCGAGCGAGCGCGAACGAGCGAGTAAAAAATGAGCGAAAGACCGAAACTAGCTGCTTGGAGGCTCGGCTCCATAGTATAATTCTTTTTACGATAGCTAGCTAAACCAGCTGGCTTTGCTCTCATACACACATACATATGCATATATTCATAGGTATTCTTAAGTGTACACAAACACTATGGTACACTTAGTTTCGAGCTGTACCAATGTCGTTGTTTACTTTGCCTGCAGATAGATAGCTACATATTTGTATTATTTAACACAAGCTGTTAGAGAACAGTTATTTTCTCTTATAATTACGAAATAGGGGCTGTTCCTGTTTTCAGTTTTATTCATAGATAACTCATGGAACTCATGGATTAAAAATGGAAATTAAAGGTGAATATTTATGAAACTTTCAGAAGAAGTCTCTGCCGAACCATTCATTGCAGTATACATACATACATATGTATATGTACTTGATTTACGTAACAGCCAAGTCAATTTAGGCCTGAAACCAGAAAAAAATCAATATAAAGCTTTATACTTTTAAAAATATGCCACACGTTTGAAGAACCATTATTTCACCAAATATGGTGTATATATTCTTGTAAGGTACACACAAATTACGAATGCCGTTTTGAATCGCACCCTCATACCCCACAAAATCCAAATTAAAATTAAAAACTAGAAAGTTGTCTCTTAGCACAAACATGTTAAAATGTCATATTCATGAACTGAACATATCATTAACACCATGAAATAAACACGCAGCTTACTCAGGTAAGCTATAGAGTTAGGAAAAAGGCAGCGTAGCCCAACATGTGTAAATTTGGTCGGGCGTGGCAAATCAAAAAATGGAACTGGTAGTGTTGGGGGCGTGAATAAGTATCCTGCAGTCAGTAAAACCCGATTGCAGTGTTCTTACTTGTTTTTTGTTGATTTGTAGAAAGGATCAAACATAAGCAGATTGTCAAATTGTGGTAGCAGATGTATTTGGCTTCAGTTGGTCTACTGAGGAGACCAACAATGAGCCGATTGCCAAATTTTCGGGATTCTAGATACTATACTTTTTGCCGATTCGCACGTCCTCCATAAGAAAGTTTTAAATACTACTAATTTTAACAGCACCATAAGTAGTTACAGCCGATAAGCCATTCCCAGTAAGCGTATAGAAAAATCTTATGTAGACAAAGATACACACAAATTTGAATATATTACGAATTTCACATTTTTAGCTTCCATAGCGGCTATATGATTCGGATTCATAATTGCAGATGAGCAGTAATACGAATATTTCATAAAAACCACAGTATATTCATTGGAGCTTTAATTAAATCGGACAAAATGTGTAATTTTTTTTTTTATATGAGGTAATGCTATATTGTAGTGAGACACGGATGAATGCTACTTTTTTTATATAAATAATATATCACTGTCAGGGTACCTCTTAGTCGGGTAATAAAACCTGTTGATAAACAAGTAAGCGTGCTCAAGTCGAGACTGCTCAACTAGAAGATACCCTGAACCCTGCCAAAAGCTTCTATTTCAAAGCTGCTATTTCATATATGGTATGCGTTCATACTGACAGTCGGACAGACGTACATGGCTATATCGTGCAACTGATATGGGACCAGCCACGCCTCGTGCTACTTGTTACGTATATTTTCACAAAACCATTATACTCTGAAATCCTATTTTCAATGGATTCAGGGTATAAAAACAGAATCGATTCTCCGTAAGCGCTACATGGTAAAAGTAGAGTAGAGACAAAGATGAAATACTGGCTAATCAGAAGCTTCTCCTATTGTTGTGTTGTGTTGTGTAAATATGCTTGTGTGGATGCTTTTACGATTAGTGCGATTATATACACAGAGGTATGCATACATATGTATTTAACAGTGCTGACAAGTTCGTATCGTAAAAGCATGACAGATAGAACGCAAATAATAAAAACCACGGGGGAATATGCACTTATATAAATGGAAAGACAATTTAAATAAAAATTAGTCTGCTTGTTTTTATAATGAATATTTTAAACTATTGGCAACAAATAGGAAAAAAAATGAGAACATATTTATACATTCATCTCAATTATATTGATGATTCCAGATTTCTATTGAGTGTACTATAAAATAAAAATTTATACAAATAATAATATACATAGATCCTACTGAAAAAAAGCTAAGTTCTCACCACTGATGCACACATACGTAATTTTCTTGCATACATGTTTGATTGCGTACACATATGCAAACACACACACACACGCACGCATGTATATATGTGTATTTACATTCTTATTCTTTCTCTGAGACTCGAAAATCTTTTGTCACTTGCTCTGCTATTGTTGTGTTGTGTGCAAGTGGTTTGTGATTATTTTTCCAGTCAGCTGCAAGCATTGGACCTGGAGCCCAACGAACCCACAGCCAAGCAAGGCAGTTGATAAATGAGAACCAAATCGGAGGGAAAACAAGCGCCATTTATAAATATAGATTTGCTTTCTAGTAATATAAGTTTCATTTGGCTCAGTAATGTCAGTAATAACATCGACGTCTGGCCGCTCTCATTCCGAAGATCTTTCTAGGTAGCTATTATCACATTCATTCGTTGAACTATAATCTTAATTTATAGGTCGTCCATTATGCCCTGCCCAGTAACAATTGTCGCCTGCAAGAGATCTTGAAGACGTGTGCCAACATTCAGTCACTGGAATCGCTGTCTCCTTACCCTCAGCTAGACAAAGACTTAAACGACGTGTACGCTACGGGAGAGAATATGATTACACCCGATCCGTACTCATTTAGTGGGTTTATATCCAACAGTACCTGTGACAGCGAAGATGGCTTTACCGACATCGTTCTCGAGGAAGACAATCGAATCTCATTGGCTTACGAAAATCTGTGCACTATTCCACGACAATTGGCTGACAAATTTGCTCCACAGATCAAATTCCTCGATCTCAGCTACAACAACTTTCGAAATCTAAAGTTTCTTATGTTTTTCGAAGAGCTGCATACGCTTATACTGGACCGCAATAGTAATTTAGATGTAAACACATTCCCCTATATGCTCAATTTGAAAATTTTGTGGTAAGTTCATAAATTTTTAAAAGAAATGTGGCTGCTTCAACAGATAAACATGTATATGGATGTAAAATCTTCTAGGATAAACAATTGCGACATTTGCAATATAACAGACTGGATACACAGAATAGAGCGTCATTGTCCCGCGCTCGAACAGTTTTCCTGCATGGGTAATCCAGGCATTCAGACTGCGTTCAAAAATCATGGCCCTGGCACGCCCACTTCCTATGCCCGCGAATATATACTGCAAGTACTACCCAATCTCAAATTCGTGGATGGTATTTCGCGTTATTCATTGGGCAATCGAGATCCCAAAACAGAGATTGACAACCGATATCTTACAACAGCAGCAGCACCCTCGTCTTCGTGTGTCTCTATGACAGGACAGGGTCACGAAGAATCGACCAGCGCATCTGAGAAGCCAAAGAGTACCTCACCCACGCTCAGCTTTAAGGAACTTTTTCGACTCAAATCTGGCAAAAAGGCGAACAGTCCACGTGGCTCCTCATCAAACTGATATACAACATTACATACATAAATATAAATACTAAACTATACATTCTATAGACAATATTCCACTGATGAATGAGTCGAGAACTGCAGCCAGTAATATGCTGCTATAGTCCAGGCTTCGTAGCATATGCTTATCAGTTTTGCTTTTTATTTCTTTTTTACAGACAGATATCTATAATCTGTTTATATGTTGTAATTGCTTGATTGAAATTAATTACTTGGATATGATTCTTTAAGCAAACATTGCATTCATATTATAAGTAAAAAATAAAAATGAAATCGTGCGATTTGTAAATTTTCTGATTGGTTCGTTTGTTAACACAACGTATTTCCTACGTGAAAAGATTATATTGGTTTTTTCCCTGCTTCCCTGCTTAAAACTATTCTTGAAATAGGATTGGGAAAAGATTTATCTTCCACAATTTAGGATCTGGATCTCTGTTGACCACCTTTATTTTTAATTATCCATCTCAATTTTTATAACTATCTAAGACCAAATAATTAATAATTGCTTATAAATATTGGCACACTTAATAATAATTTACAGTTTGTAATGCATTGTTTTATGTAATCAAACATGTTTCGAAACATTAAAGTTTTTTTTTAATCATGTGACACATATCGTTTTTGTTTATCATATGGCTATTTTGTAGTTTACTAACATGTTGGTCAATTTTTCATAAAAGTCAGCTTGATTATTGAATATTTTGTTTCTTTTCAGTTAATAAAAAAATTATTTTAAAGTTCATGTTTCATATATGTTCTCCTAGATTTATTTACGCGCTTACAAGTTTCTGATCCAGCTGGTGGTAAACACCATAACAAAACTAAAAAGTTAAATTACAAACCTTGATTCATATAAAATTGCAATTATAATATTAAAAGACATGAAAGTGTATTAATTATGTAAATATGTTAGTGGTTGGTGCTTTCAAAAGTAGTAGTTACATTTTCAAGCATATTTGGAATAATTTATGTTTCGTCGGGTATTGCACCTATGTTAAATAGATCGGCAGTAGCTAATGATTAATTTGACTTAATCTCCAGATTGCCAAAAGCTGAATCCAATGATGCAATCCACTTGTCATTGTTATTGATAGATGAATGCCTTGCGGTATGTTCCATGGCCTGTTCCAGTGCCCATTGTGCCAATTTTTGAGACTCTTTGCGCTTCAAGCTAACAGCTTTCGAGTTTGCCAAATAGCTGCAGCACAAAAACAAACCATAAAGTGCACGCAAATTGTGCGGATTTAACTTGATGGCCTGAGAGTAATACGTGCGAGCTATTTCAATATTCTCAACGCCACTCTGAAGATATTTATAACGTGTTAGATATAAAAAAAAGAATTGAAAGGAATGCTCAATCACCATGGTATATCGGATGTCTGCAAGTCGCTGATGTATTAGATGACTGTGGGGATTGTGGAGTAGAACCTCTTCCATACAAAAGGCCGCCTTACCAAACTCACCCTCGGCCAAGTACAAGTTGCAGAGCTCCTGCCATGCTTCCTGATCCGACATGAACCTATAAATATCAATTGTCATTAATTCAATTACAAATATGCTAAATGTAATATACTTTTTCAAATATGCATTTAGTTCCTTAATTGCATCCAAACGTAATCCGCGTGCTTTCATTATGGCAATTTTCCTTTTGCGCGGCGCCGCATTTGTCTCGTCCTTCTCAATTATAGCATCTAATACTTCGTTGGCGGCATCGTACTGCTCAAGTGCTTCCAGTCGCATTGCTTTAAACTTCATCACACGCAAGCTGCCCGGGAATTCGGCACTCAGCTGCTTGGTACATTTTGTAGCAATGTCAAAACGTGCGGTATCCAATGCGGCAACAATTACTTGCTCGAGTATCAAATGTCTTTCGTTGCCTGTTTTGTGGACTTTGTCCTCGAGTACAGCTACCCACAATTGTACCACATCCTCACTGTGGCGGCCAGACTCCTCGCGCCATTTTCTAAACTGATCTCGCACATCTGAAAATTAAATTCCACGTAATATTCAATTTTGTTTCGTTAATATTGTACATACAAAATTTTACTTTAGCAATAGGTCAATCACATTTAATCAATGAAAAGAGAGTTTATAAGTTATCTACCAGTTCTGGTATTTGAGATATTTACCTGACCAACTCATTTCTTCGTAGTTTAGCGACATTTTTATTTAAACTGTTTAATTTATTAATTGTCAAATTATTAAGAAAAAGACGAGTCAGAAGGTAATCGATAGGTGGCGATAAGTACACACGATGATTGTACCGATATATTTCGATATGTTTTTAATATGCTTTGCCGAAAAGAACTATTGGCATTTTCGATTTTTTAATTAAATATGAAATTCATAAACATACTGAAAATATTATTGCTTAACTAGTAATAAAAAATACTGCATACTATAATTTACTGAGTTACAAATTTGCAATCAAATAATTAAGTGAACGAGTACTTATCCATATAATTGTTATAGAAATCACTAAAGCTGAAAAATTGAGGATCTGCAGTAAAACCGGTTGGTTAAATTAATTTATATATAAATTAGCGGAAAAGGAGAAAAATACTTCATCAAGCTGTTGACTAAGCAAAACGTTGTGTGTCATCAATTCACGAGAAAAATTAGAGTTAAATTTTTCATTTTACTATTTTGTTTTAATCTAGGCGAAATTTTAAATTGGTGGAGTATCATTAACGCTGAATAATGAAGACAAGGTGGCAGCCCTATCAACGAAATAATTTTAACTCACATTTGACGCTAAGCCTCGATACGTTGGATTTGCTGCTTCAAATCCGTCGATGGTAGTTTATTAGCAAAAGACAAGGTGCTCATAAGTGAACTATACTGTTGAGTATAAAAATCTGCTAGTGATTATTGGATCAGCGGATTACAGAAGATACACTCGAAAAAAATGCCGCAACAGGAAGAGGATGCACAACAAACCTTTTTGGGGTTTGACTTGAGCACACAAAAGGTGAAGAATAAGCAATAAGTAATTTATAGTTTAAATTTGGTGTAAGACGTGCCCCACTTTGACAACTCCGCCTCAGTTTGCTTGCGCGGTGTGGTGATGTGACCAATGACTAAATGTTATTGTAAAAGGTCAAATGCTTATTCCAAAAGCAAAAATTTGCATTAGTCGTTATCAGTAAGAAATGAATTTAAAATCAGAATGTTCTTATCGCTCAATTTGAATATTATTATTATTTATATTAAATGCGTATTTGTAAATATATTGTAAAGAATTGGCATTTACATAAGTAAGCAAACTCCCCATTAGGTTTTCCTACACACCTGTTCAAACATGACGCAAGCCTTGTCAGTTAATTGCCCTTTGGGGTGTCCTCTGATAATGTTTGGTCGTTAATTTGAAGGTGTGTCTGTCGAACTGACATTGCTTCTTGACTGTTCTAGCTTAAGGCCATCCTTTTGAATGCTGAGCTGAACGTTGTTGCCACAGCTGAGGTTAAATTCGATAGTGATTTACCGGAGTTTCGAACCACAGGTGGTGCCAATCCAGGTCCCAATAAATTCGAGTAAGTCAAAAACTAATGCATTTAAGTTTAAGTTGTCTCTCTAGTTAACCAAAAATGTAAATATTTTAGATACTTCGTTCAGCCAGTGATGTGGGTTAAGGCAATGGACATTGTATTGGATCGCTTAGTGATGCAGGAGGCGGATTTAAGTACTGTTGTCGCCATTAGTGGATCTGCCCAGCAGCATGGTTCTCTTTATTGGTCAAAGCACGGAATTGCGGCTCTACAAAAATTAGATGCCGATAAGTTCTTACATGTCCAAATTGACGATTCCGCTTTTGTAGTAAACCGAACGCCCATATGGATGGATGCCTCCACATTAAAACAATGCTTTGAAATGGAGACCGCCATTGGTGGACATACCGAAATGGTTCAGAAGACTGGATCCAAATGCTATGCGCGCTTCACGGGACCACAAATCCGCAAAATTTACCAACAACGCACACATGCATATGAGGACGCACGGCGTATTTCGTTAGTCAGCAGCTTTCTGGCCTCGCTGTTTCTAGGAAATGTGGCGGCCATTGATTATGCCGATGGCTCCGGCATGAACTTGTTAGATATTCGTAACAAGACGTGGTCAAAAACCTGTCTAAATGCTTGTGCGCCAGATCTGGAGGATCGCTTGGGTGAACCAGTCAGTGGATTTTCTATTCTAGGGAATGTGAGCGAGTACTTTGTTCAGCGCTTTTGCTTTCCATCCACATGCAAAGTTGTTGCGTGTACGGGTGATAATCCATCTGCTCTTGCCGGTATGCTTGTCGACAAAAACTGGCTGAGTATCTCACTGGGTACGAGCGATACACTCATGATGACCTTAGATGAACCCCCTAATCTAGAGGAGGGACATGTCCTATGTCATCCAACTGAATCTCATGCATATATGGGTCTTTTGTGGTAGGTAAACAATTCACTAAAAGGCGTTAAACAGCCGTACATTTTCGCAGATCTCTTAAAATTGTTTCATAGTTTCAGAAATGGATCACTCGTTCGTGAAGCGATAAATAAATCTGAGGCTGATAACAACTGGGAAAGATTCAATGAATTGCTAGATTCGACACCACGAGGAAATTTTGGTAATATGGCACTACACTTTAATGAAATGGAAATCATACCAAAGGCTAAAGGAACACTGCGCTGGAACAAAGATATGCATGGCAGTTCCCACGATGCCGCAAAAGGTGTGCTCAAGTGAGTGTAAAACAGGAAACATTTGTGTGGCAACATTTCATCTTTCATTGGATCTTTTTATAGATTTAGCTCGCCGCAAATTGAAATTCGTGCATTAGTGGAGGGACAAATGCTGCATCATCGTGCTATTGCAGAGGACATGGGTTTTCATTTTGGCAGCCAAACTAATATTCTTGTTACTGGTGGTGCATCAGTCAACAAATCCATTCTACAAGTCATTGCCGATGTTTTCAATGCGCCCGTGTACAAACAAGTTAATTATAATTCATCTCTTTTTAAATATTTTTACATTTGCTGTTTTTTTTTTTCAGAATGAAAGTGAGGCAGCCCTTCTAGGTGCCGCATATAGGGCAGCATATGCGTTCCATCTGCATAAGGATAACAATACGGAATCTATAAAGGGCTATCGCGACTACATTCTGGGCCAGACTCCAAACCACTTAACGCTTGTATGCGAGCCAAACAAGGATAGTGGGACTATCTACACTCCTATGCTGCAGCGGTATAGAGATATGGCACACATCCTAGAGAGTCAATTAACTCACTAAGCCAATGTACAAGAGTAGACGACCGAGAACAAAATAACTGATCGTTCTCTCTTGTAAATTCGCGTCCCATGATTTGGACATCTGTCAAGTTTCTCAACTCCACATTCCAGTCTTCATTTATTTTTTAAACCGGCATATAAGACTAAAGTGCAATTAACAAAATTTTTCTGTGATTAACCATTTTTTATATTGATTGATTAAGCATTCACAAAAATAAACTTTTACATATGCAAAACGTATTTTATTATCGAGAGCAGGCATCTTACTTTTTCCGGCCGCCGCGTTCCTTGACCTGGAGATGCACCGTAGTACCGCTTAGCAAGTTGTAGAATGCCATGGTATTGCTATCCTTAAAAAACATACCCTGTAAAATAGAAAGTCAAACTGAGATTTCAGTATTTTGTAATAAGAAAACACACAAACGATGCTTACCTCGTAGAATATTTTTTGTTTTGCAGGTGGCATGCCTGTTTCGTCCTGTAACTTGGATTTAAGATTCGCAATCGGATCAGTAAGCGCAAGTGTAATAGCAATCATCTGCCCATTTAGCTTCCATTCCGATTTGTCCGTGCTCGGCACCTGCACCTGTATGGTTACAGGACTCTGAAAATCGAAGAATTAGAATATGTATCACAAATATCGAGTGAACCGCTTAAAGTATAACTATATTTGTTAGACTACATATGGCGTTTCGCCATATACGTTTTAACTAACCTTATGCTGAGCTATGAATTCTGCTTCGGGCACCAAGTTATCTTCAGAACGCATCTTCTTAGTAGGCGGCTCCTCTTCAATAGGTATCAAATCCACTGGAGGCGCTGGTGAAATCTGCGGCGGATTGTTGCCAGATGGCATGCCCATGTAACCACCAGAGCCACCGCCATAAGGTGTCGCTAAAACAGATGAGGTTAAATTAGATGTATCATATAATATGAATGTGTTACATACGTATCATAGGTGGTCTCTGCATCATCATTACTGGATTAGAGGACTGAGACATGCCATGTTGCGATTGCTGCGGCTGATGGTGTTGATGGAGAGACGGCGGCTGTTGTGACTGATGATGATGGTGCTGAGCGTGGTGATGAGGCATACCACCCTGATGATGCTGGCCCTGGCTATGTTGGTGACTGTTGCTGTGCTGGTTCTTAGAAGATGGTTGCGGCGGCGCTGAAAGCGTTGCCTTGTTACCCACTGGCTTCGGGCCAATCTTTTCTTTTTCTTCGTCGTGCAGCAGACCTTTGACTTTGTGAATTTGATGTATTTGATCTTCGAGCGTTATGTTGGCACGGGCTGCCCGCGTTGCCGCCTCAACACTGGACGTGTGGCCGTCCCAGGTAACGCGATCATCCTTCTTGGTCTCTTCTTCTCCAAGCTTCTTTCCTATGACAGTTTCTTCGTCACCCACGCCAAAAATATCTGTGCGTCGCTCTGCCAATTGCTTCAAACTGGCCTCGATGGCCGTTCCCGCGGCGAATACATTGTCTTGGTTTATCTTCTCCACGGTATGCTTGTCCCGTTGTTC
Organism: Drosophila anceps; assembly: GCA_035045945.1. Taxonomy (NCBI): domain Eukaryota; kingdom Metazoa; phylum Arthropoda; class Insecta; order Diptera; family Drosophilidae; genus Drosophila; species Drosophila anceps. The sequence continues at coordinate 744,622 of JAWNON010000172.1, forward strand.
GACCCAGCGTGGATCCAAGAGGCCAATGCGCATATGCTCGGACACTTTTGAAGCTGGAATTTTCTCGCCTGTTATCGGCGATATGAGATATTCGTCTGTCGGCACCTGCACCGGTTTCGTCTGCGCCGCCTTTGGATCGTATTTCTTAACCACAACCTTGTCGTGTGTGGGGGGTAGCATCGGTGCAACTGCCGGTTGCATCTTTGTAGTTGGTGTATCTTCATCACTAGATGCTTCGTCCATGTCTTGAACCTGTGTGTTGTCACGATTTGTGCTCACGGGTTGTCCATAAGATGTAGCGTTCTTCATTTGGATGCCCACTCGATTTTCCATTTGCGATAGCTTAACGCCGCTGTCCATGTGACTAACCAGTGGCGAGTCTTCCTCTTCATCCGACTCGATTTGCATTTCAATGTCGCCCTCTTCCTCCATTAAACGTTCTTCCATCAGCACACGAGCACCGACTTCATCCGGATTTGTCGGCGGTGGAAAGTTGCCGCTTTCAAATGGCTGATAGTCTACGGTCTCTACCACGACAAAATCATGCCAGTCTATTTGCGCATAGGCGACACGTTCACGTTCTATTTTTTCCTCTTCGCGTCGTCGCTGTGCCTCCTGATGCCGTTGCCAATTGGCACGATATTTCACCTGTTCCAGCACTTGAACCATACTAGCCCGACCGGGAGCACTCTCTGTACGCAACTTGCCTAGTAGATCTTTTGGTGGAATGAGTACTTTGGTGTACTGCTCCAATAGCTTGGTGAAATATTGAAAGAGCGAATGCTGAGGTCTAAGGAAATCAAATTGGAAATTTCGTTGCTCCCTGCTCATTAGATTCGTTAGAAACTGACGTCCATTTCGGGCCACAAACTGAGCGGTCAACTTAACGATGTCTCTACAAGATTAACATTATGCTATATATATAGCATTATATATATTTTATATTTACTTACAAGTCCAATGCGGAAATCGAAGGAGGATCAGCTATGAATTCGAATTCAGAGGGCGGTTCCTTGGGAACAAACTGCTGTTCTACCACCTGTTTTAATAGCTCCTGCTGCCGCTGCTGCGCCGCACTCGTTACAGCCAACTGCTTAATGCCACTTACTGCCGAACTGCTGTTATCTATTTGCGTTGAAAAATTTAGAGTAACAAAATATACTTTTAAGAAGCTTTAATAATTACCGTTGCCTTCCCGAAATTCATTAACCTTGTGCCGGTAATACGCATGGTATGGATCTCCTCCGTTCAAGAAGTTAAATTTCGGATTGCCAAGCTCGTTTTGCCGGATGCGTGCCTCAAACTCTGGTCCATTGCGCGCCACAAAACTAGCGGTCTTGTCAACAATATCTATTTAGTTAATTATTATTTATTGAGCATAAAGAAAACCTTTTCGATATATATAAATATATATATAAAATATAATATAATATGTTTGTTTTGGAAAAGGATGCTTCTAACTTCCGGCGGCGGATATATAATGCCAATGATGGGCCCGGACATTGGCTTGGATTGTTCATTGTAGAACTGCTCATTAGCGTTTTCTGCTTCTAGTAGAGGCATTGTTAGTTACCACTGCTTCTGACTAATTTCGATATTCAGGGTGAAGTTGGTAATAAACATAAAAATTTTCGGCAAAGCGCAGCTAATTTAAGTACGACCGTAACAATAAAGTGCAGAAATACCACATAATCTAGAAAACGCTAAAGCATGCATAGTAAATACCAACATTTGGTATTATCATAAATTACGCTGAACTAAAATAGCTGGAAGTATTTTTTAATTAATATAGTTTATAATTATTACTTTTAATTCAAACCATAATGAAAAAAATTTTTTATTAAATTTTCTTAAGCGGTAATCAAGAAAATTTTTTTTTGTTTTTCACTGTTTTAATTTTATTTGAAGCAGATGATTAATTTATAATAATAATGCATTTTCCTTGACATTACTTAAATTTTTTGAGAAATTGATATCTGTTACATATGCATATATAATGATTTCCTATATAACAAATATTTTGTTTGTATTTTACAAACTGAAAATATTATTTGCTTAAAAAGCAGTTTCATATTAAAATACTAACAAAATATTAGTAATTAATTAAGTACTAATAATGCCTTATAAAAAAAGTAATTTGAGTATTTGTAACTATGTGCCAAAATTAAAATAATAGTAATAAATATTCATAACATATTTCGTAAGCATTAGATATTAGATATTATTCTTTGTAAGAGCGGAAGACAATATCTCTGTTGAATAATTTATTGATAAGATAAAATGCCCAAACATTAATCATTTTCGTAATATTGTTTGATTTATTTATAAAATGTCATTAACACACAGAAACTGGCTTTTCTGTTGTCATATTTTAAGTCTTAGAGATCTACAAACTTTGTACAATATATGATACTTGTTATATATTCTTAAAGTTTCAAATCTCACTGCGATCCTGCATGAATAAATTTTAGCTTTGCTATCTTTGGTATCGTAGCTAAATTTAAATATTTCAGGAAATGTGAGTTTACCAAATATTTTGCTAACAAAAATTTTCCAAAAAAAAAATTAAAAAAATTGCAGCATTTTAGATAATTATTATATTTTATTTGTAAATCCTTTCGGTTTGAATTCTATAATTAAATATTATTATCTATATTATATACAATACATATCCTTCAATATATACAACGTAGTATAAAATTCTAAATATTTAGTGATTATATCTTCGACATTTTAACTCTATGTTATATATATATATATATATATATATATATATATATATATATATATATATATATATATATATATATATATATATATATATATATATATATATATATATATATATATATATATATATATATATATATATATATATATATACATATATATATATATATATATATATATATATATATATATATATATATATATATATATATATATATATAGGAATAAAATGTATTGAATTAACTGATATTTTAAATTTTAATTTATATATTTTTGAATATACCAAAATAAACATGTTGGAATCTTGTAGTCGCCCGAGATCGAAAGCGTAGTGTATCAATTTTTTCATATTTGCCCCGGCCAAAAATGTGGGTCGTATAATGTATGTATGTAGTATGCATGTATGTATGTATTATGTATGTACATATGGATATATATGTATGTATGTATGTGCAGTGATCCTCCTGAAAAATTTGGTGATTTTATATGTAAAACACTGGAATAAATAATTTATTTTTTTTTTTTTGCATTTGTTTTGCCACGCTACGTAGAATTGTTGGTCCATAATGAATTGAGTTAGTTAGCAGTTAGTCTTTTTTTAAAGGGACTCTCAACAAAAGTAGGTCAACAGTAACTAATATTCATACATACATATATCCTAGAAATATGAAATATTTTCAAAGCTTTAATAACGCATGTCAGATATTAGTCAAAAATCCAATTGCGTAATGTATACATACATATGTATGTACATATGTACCTATACTCGTATGTACATACGCATTACGTACATATTTACTCATCAGTAAAACGAAATCTTTGTTGATCTTTGTTACGCATCTTTTGACAAAGTCATTTGCATTGCTCAGTATGTACATATGATGCAAGTACATACATATGTATGTAGATATGCCACATGCTTAGTAAACAAAGAGATGTTCGTATTCCCTTCATTTATCTAGATATGTGACAAAATGTGTGCATGTCCGAGCTTGTAAGTCGTAAATGTATATTATTTTTGTCCAAATTTAAACATTTGAAAGTGCGAAACAAAGAAAAAGGAACAATCAGACATATGTATGTATGTATAGTAATGTATGTATGTATAGTGTGCCTGTAAGTGTGTACATATGTGCGTATATGATGAAGAATCAAAACAAAATTGAAATATTATTTTCCGCTTAGACTCATAAATACCCTATTTACGAAAGACATCAATGTTTTGTTTGAATACGAAATCATAAGTTCAAAAAGAATTTGTTGTAATGGCCAAAGTATATAAGAAGCATAATGTAAAAATTGAATTCACATTCATTCTCATTTGGGAGACGGAATATGTTACACAGATATGCACTATAAATAGATGTATAAAATTGAATTATTAGAGAAGTGATACTCAGTGTTTTTAGAGATTAATAGGACTTAATATGGTGTAGAGGGTATTTCAAAGTTCAGCTTTGAGCTAAAGCTTTGTTGTGCTCCTCTCCGACGATTTCAACTGCGCTCATTCTGATAATGACAAAGCGGAGCTCAGCTCAGAACAGCTTAGCTTCGAAGTGCGTTGAGATTTGCATGTCAATTCAGTAATGTTCGAATCGCCCTAGAGCTAGCACTACTCGACTTCTGTGAAGATTATTTTATTTCTTATCAATAGCCTGTGTAATGAGTGCAATTGCCTATTATATTTTTTGTTTGCTCGCATATATAAATAAATAGATCGAATCTTGTTTTCGTAGTCACTTTTTGAGAACGTCGTCACATTGTGAAAAACCCAACATTAAATCACAAAGGAATTTATAATGAGGCAGAATGCTTACTTCTGGCTACTCAGTCTCGTAGCATTAGTGGCTTTATCACCCGGGTCCGGTTATAGTGCTAACGTGCATGCATTCCAACAATGTAAGTGTAATTTCGTAATTAACGCGTATGATGTAATCGATCAAAGTTATTTAAATATTAAAAAAGCTAAATGTGCAAATGTATTTTTGGATTAAACTAATTACTCACCAATTTGTTTACCCTGGATTGCTTTGTTCAAATGTCTGTAACATGAAGAAGGCGTGGCTTGGCCCTGCAAACATTGTGTTCGTCGGTTCTTACCCTGAAAATTCCATTACGGGCCGACAACAAACAATGAACCTTTTTTCAATAACAAAATTTCTATTCAGTTAGGGCAGAAGAAGAATAAGCAAAGCCACGCGAAACGCTTATGAGCGTGTGCGTGTGATTTTTTTTTATAAATTTATCAATACATACATAGATAGGAGATAGAATGTTTGGGAAGGTGCTCGTCACCAGGTTTTCAGGGGTGCTGTTGTGTGTAAATATCCGATTATTCTATACATACTATATGAAAGATGTGTGAGAGAGAGAGAGAGTGAAGGAGTAAAGTCAAGCTTGAAATGTCATATCGGAAACAATATATATGAGTAATTATTATTGGTTTAGTAATAGAATATAGGGAATATTTGTATTTTAAAAATCTTTCTAACAGATAAAACACAATTCGTAGTATTGTTCTTATACTCTTCACTAACTGCAGAAACATGTATATAATGTAAAACATTTGCTTACGTTACAGCTCATATTAGTTTACGGAAGGATGTAAGGGATTACCTTAATGCAATATCGCCGGCCGAATGGATGGAATTTCTAACGTCAGGAATTGATTCAATAAACAGACAAAAAAGGTTGTGCATTGCTTACAATTGAAAAAGTCAATTTTTAAAACTTTGGGAAGTTTTAAGCTTTGAAAAAAAACACATAAGAAATGAAGAGCTTATTGGTTTTGTGCTATTGGAGCAAAAGTGTGTAATGTGGAAAAGGGGGTTACAGAGCACAATTCAAATCACAAACCACAACAGACATTACAAGTAACTTCTCCTTGCGTAACCTACTTATTCTTTTAATCAGTATAGCTGTCTCCTTAATTAACTTAAGAACATTCAATATATATTATGTATTTAGGCTGGAGGACAATCTTTTAAGCTCCGACATCACAGTTCAAAATGGCAGTATCTCACATGCTCAGCTGCTGGACACGCTACCGAATGAAAAGTCAAAACTTGACAGTGAAATTGCACTTAAAATCCTAAAGGGAAGTTTGTTCATGTACAATAGCAAGTGTCTTCCTAGAGGCATCAGTGGTGACGAGTGCCGCGCATTTCTTGCAACAAAGCCGCTTCCTGAAGGCAGCTCCCTCAGCGTTGAGTGCAATCGTTTGCTGCACAGCCCACGCACTGGTCACCATGCGTTTAGGCGCCTGCTGCCACGCCACTACAAGAATGGTTTTCACGAGGTAAGTGTTGTGCAAACATGTTGAAGTTAAACTACAGCCGCTTATTGAAATTTTGTTATGTGGCTTTTCAGATGTTTGGAGAGGATAAACTGCCTGGTGCCTGGTCTATAAGCATGGCATTGTATGATCGGGATAATGATTCTCGGCACAGAACTGGTTCAAGGACAGTGGCTAAAACAGATGACAGTGAACACTCGAATTTAGTTCTTGTGCAGTTTGCACAGTTCGTAGAGCACGATATGAGCAAGACCGTTTCACAGTCCATGAGTAAGAATATCTATTTCGGAAAAGAGAGTTGCACTGCAAATACTTATCATCTTCAGGCAATGGTTATCCGATTGAATGCTGCAATCGTAATCAGAACAATCTGCAACCCCGTTTTCACCATCCACTGTGTGCGCCAATTCTGTACAATGATAAAAACAATTGGCCCAATTGTTTGAACTATGTGAGAAGTGCGCTTGCTGTGGGTGAGAGCTGCACCTTTGGGGCTGCTGAGCAGGTAGGTGTAGCTGTCCTAAAAAGGATAAGTGCCAGAACTAATCCGCATCATCCTTGCAAATACAGCTGAACCAAGCTACTGGCAACTTGGATCTATCTCAGCTCTATGGTTTCACTGATGTCGCGGAGCGTAAAATTCGGACGTTGGTTAACGGCGCCTTAAAGTCCACCTCGAACGGAAACCTGTTGCCAATGACACCAGACGATGAAGATCACAGCTTTTGCGCTTGGGACAACAGTGCCAATGCGACTATTTGCTTTATTGCTGGAGACTCGCGTGTTAACAGCAGTCCTCTTTCTATTCTGATCTACACGATATTTATGAAAAATCACAATCGCATTGCTGCTGAGCTTCTGTCACGGCACAAGAATTGGAGTGATGAGCAACTATTCCAAGCGGCCAAGGCAGTGAATATCGACATTTATCGGCGTGTCATTATGAGGGAGTGGCTAACTGAAGTACTGGGTGAGGAGACGGCTTTTGAAGTGCTCGCCACGCCCCCAGCAACATCTGATGAAAGACTTTCAGAGGTGTCCAATGAATTCGCAGTGGCTGCCATTCGTTTCTATTTCTCAATGCTTCCCAATGTACTGCACAATGTTGCTGCCAAGAACGAAGTTGGATCATCTAACAAGTAAGAAGTTTCCTAACATTTGATAATGTTCTTTCTCGTTCGCGAAGTGACAGCAGTGATTGATATTATGTAATGTTTGTATAGCTGTTCATCCGTACCAGAGTCAAAGACATTTATTTGAAATGTCCACAACCTTGCCTTCTATAGGTTATATTCTAAAAATGTTAACCCCTATATAGACAGACCCATAAAGTATATGATGAACGTCTATGCAGTCTTTTTCGTCCGCCTGAAAAGTACTTATTTGTTTTTTTTTTTTTTTTCTTTAAATTATTTTTAGCAATGTTCTTCCGCTTACAAATCTTTTTGAGCTGAAAAATGAAATATACAGACCCCAACTACAATATACTACTAAAAAACTAAACGAGATATTGCAGAGTCTACTGCATGAGCGTGCCATGAAAATGGATCCTTTCTACGTGGGCGCAGTAAGTATTTATGAAAATAAATGTTTCAACAAGTAAGACTACTCTAGTTGGCCTATTTCAGAGGTCCCTACTAGGTTCAGGCTATCTCATAGTCAGGCATCCCCGACTAGAGTACTCTTGCTTGTTTTTTATATTTGAATCGATGCCATACATAATTCAATATTTCTTTATTGCAGATTGTCTGGCATGAGCCGACAAAACCAATGCATGCCGATGTTTTAGCATTTGACATTCAAAGAGGACGAGACCATGGACTACAGCCTTATTACAAGTACTTGGAAGCATGTGGTAATAACAAAAACATTGCAGGTTGGACAGATTTTGAGGCCGTTATACCAAAAAAGGTAAGTCAATGACTTAGCTCCAGGTCTTGTTAGTACGATATGCATAATCCAATTTTGCACGTGATTAGCTCTTCATGAAATTTTCAAAAAAAAAAAAAAACTTTAAGCGCGACGCGTGCATTATTTTTCAAATTATGTATTTTAAGAGAATCGGAATCGAATTATGTTTTAGTTTTGGTTAAGGCTCAGGTTTGAATCTTGGCAAAAAGCAATTTTTGTTTAATCGAATCATATGGGAATATTTTTATAGTCGAAAATTATTTTTAGCTTAGGAAGTGTACTTCTTGATTCTTAAGGACATACATCTATGTATATGTGAGCAGAGGGATAGTTGTAAATGTTCTCATATAAAATTATTGAGCTACAATTTTAGGTTGTGGATGAACTAAGGAATGTATACCAGAGCTGGAGAGATGTGGATCTTTTGATCGGAGGAATTTCAGAACAGACTGTTGACGGAACTGTTGGACCAACTTTTAAGTGTATACTGGGTAAGAAGCTTGATTTGATAACAATGGAAAATGTACTTTAAGGCCATTGTCCAAATCCGAATCATTTTAGCTGAACAATTTTCGAAAATACATCAACGTCATCAGCAGCGGAAATTGCCAACTGACGATACTTTGCTGAAAGCTTACAGTTCCATAAACGGAACGAAACTTTTGTGCCTGAACTCTGATATGGTGTCTGTGCCACAAAATATATTCCGATTGCAGTCCAACAGGTGAGTGCTACTACATATAACTCTTGCACAATACCAACGCAAATCACAGCTCACATGTCAACAAGAGTCGCTATCAAAAATGACAAGACAGCCGACACTGAGTCACATTGCTGTGAAAAAGTTGATTTGCTTTTAATATAAGGTTAAGGACTCGAGAGATAAGCGACCAAATTGTAATTACACCCGTTCAATTATAAATTTACTACTTTCATTTGCAGCAATCGCTTGGTTAAGTGTAACGATATTGTTTAACTCAACGTCGGCAGGCTGGAGAGTTTCGAGTCCAAATAACAATCTAATTTAAACCAAGACGAATTTCTATGATGTTCCTAATTTCAACTCATAAGTCATATTGCATAACCAAATGTTAAATAACGTATATATATTCAATAAATATTATAAGTCTTCAGCAACCTATTCGTCTTTATAATATATACAAGTAGTTATATTTAAATGTGTTATCAGTGCCTATTCAAAACTATTATCTATCTATATACTTCAATTCAAATTTTTGCTGATTTGATATGTTATATTTAATATATCTTCCCTTTATAAAATTAATACATAATTGTATGAGAGTATATTGATTTCTATAATGCCCACATTGTTGTCTGTTTATCTGCCCGTATCTTCGTATGAATACGAACCATTTCGCCGCTTGGGACTTGAAATTTGATATACGTACATATTCGTGGGTAAGTTTATGGCAAATCGAATTGTATATTCGCGTTGACAACACAAGGATATATCTACGCCCATTGGATGCCTGGCAATACTTTACTGTTACCCTCCTCTATTGATTTTCCAAAAATTATATTAATATATACCAATTTGAGGCATGACAAGTCGGAAAATGGAGATGGTAGCGTTTGGGCCGTTTATGAGGATTCTGCGGTCGGTAACGCCCGTAAGCAACGTTGTTACTTATTTTCTACGCAATTATACAAAACGAATATAATTTAGAGTAATATAGAATGTGTTAAACGCAGAAAAGGGGCCAGCTCCCCAGGAGCTTCAGTCGAGTCGATTTTATAAAGGCCTTCTGTCTCTCTGTCTATCAGGTCTTCGCCGATTCTTAAACCGAATAAGTAATAGTATTTAGTATAGCTAAATTTAAAGATATCAGTAAAGACGAATAAATTGTAAAATATGCATATTAAATAAGTTAAACCTAAATTAATAATTCTTGTTTTTTATTTTTAATAGGGGATATCTATATTAGGACATTAAAATAAATTTGTTAGGCATTTAATTTAAATAACTAAGTAATAACTTGCATTTGGGTTAATAGACATAAAGTTAAGTATTAACTCGCTTACGTTTAACAGTTTAGCTCTCAGTAGCGATCCACCTGTTAAGTATTAAAATCAACATCTAATTTTCCTGTTGTGTTGCAAATAGTTACCGTAATCAAAAGTCTTAGCACTTTATAAAATACTTTGCGTTTATATAGGTGGCAGACAGATAAACAGTGTACTCACTTCACTCTGTGAACGCGTATAATTATGACTAGCAAAGAGTTAGTCTTATTTAAGCAGCTTTATTATTTGATCAAATGAAGTACTTCATTGTATTATGAAAGTATTAAGTCGCATATTGGACAATGCATTTGGAATTTATCATAAATTACGGATGTCAGATAGCATTGGATATGAGATTGTGACAGTTTTTAATTATAATTAATTATAATTTCTTGAACTTAAAGTTTTAGCGGATCAAAGGGGAATAGTTATACCTTTTGTCTTGTAGAATTCCGTAATAAAAATTGTCTACATGTCTAGCTAAGTTGCTTTACTTTTTTTTGTAATTTATTTATGTAAATATTCAATTTGATTTAAATAATTTCCTTATAAATTCAAGGTGTTCTACAAGTCTTTAAAATATGTTTTATACAAGTGGTAGAAAGGTAATGAGCTGATAGAATTTACAAATAGATATTTACTGCCGCTTTTTGAGCTGTTCAATGAATTGAAGCATTCCTATTATATAAAAATAGGTATAAGAATAAATATGTAAATATATGTATATACTCGCATACATATTTCTTCTGATAGCATTTCAGAATTTAGCACTAAGAATGCGTAGCAGCACAAACAGAAATAATAATATAGGCAATGAAAACAAAAACAAACAGGTAGATAAAAACGTTTTTTCATACATTGAGATAAGAGTTAACTGAAACAATTTCGAGCAATCAATTAATAGTCGGTGTGTGTGGAGAGCCAACTGATATCGCTCCATTGGCGCATTGGCCCATTGCCATTGGCAGTTAGTTCAAGTTTGATTCGCGGCGTGTCGAGAGTGCAAGTTTCTACAAGAGTAGCGCAGTATCTGAATATCTCGTCTAAGGTAAAACATTGCTCATCTCGTGTATATGTAATTGTTCTATAAGGAGTTTGCCAACCGATTGATAACAAAAAAAAAAAAAAAAAAAAAAAAAATAGCATATATACTAAATAAATCAAGATCTGAAAGATAAAGAAAGTGTGCATGTTAGAGATTGTGGTAATGATGTCACAAGAATAATCAGTTTTTGAGAAGCACTAAAAATCAACTGAATCGTAATCAGAAACTGAAATTATATTGATTTGTGTATAATAACTTGGCTTATGTAACGGGCATTGAATAAAAGATTGCTTCATACGACAAGAATTTCCGAACGTAATGCGATAAACGGAAAATTGTGGCATTGTCAAAAAGGTGCAAAAGCAAAACCAAAACCAAAAGCGAACGCTCAATTGTTTATCTAATCAGCACAGCAGTCACCACATTCACGAGTCCACAGGTGTATTCAGCGAACTATATTCAGTACATATATGTATTTATATATTTTGTGCTCACATAGACACAAGTATATAACCAATATTATAAATAATCATATTTATACAAAAGTATAAGTACTGTCAGCATTGATATTTAGAAACTAAAATGTATTTAATTGAATTCGCAGTCGCGCGGACCTTAATACACGCTTTGCCAAAGAATTAAAATCGAATCGCATTCCAATGGTTAAACCAAGTTACAGGACCCTAAAATATTTTCGGCCCATAGTGGTGACGCGTAGGTGAATACTTTTAAACCCTAAAAACTACTTATCGATAGCATCGGCTATGATGAATTGCGGAATACTTCCCTCATGGTGAAAATAAAAGCTTTGAGTCGTTTAAAACAGCGTTAAGACTATATTTCGAAAGACTATCTTTTATACCGGAATTTGTCAAATTTAGCATTAATAGATATTTTGATTTATAATAAATAATGGATATTTCGATTTTATTTTTAGAAATAATAATAAAGTTTCTTTAAATATTGAGAAAGTGAAAATGATCAATCTTCTATAATTTAATTCGTAAAAAGATATAAAAAAAAGTTGTGAAGAAAAACAATTTACAATGTTCCCCTGAAGGATAGTAGTACATCTGAAGCTCAGTTAATATGAGTCTCTGTGTTTAATATGTCGTATTCATAGTTGAAGGTTTATTTTAATCTCAATAATCGATTATCTTTGCTGTTCTAACAAGTATACCTCTTTAACGCGCTTGAAAAATATTTCATATAGGGTACACTTGCAGCCAAAATTATATGTGAGAATAAGTCCAATGGGTTCTTTACCAAGGTCAGACACATATGCAACATATTTTTAATTGATAAAGAATTTAGGGGCAATGTGACATTCGATTTGCTTGATATACACATATCAAATTTTGGTTTGAAAATAGCAAAGATTATTTATATCAAGTTGAGATTGATCTATTGGTAAGTACCCTGAGATAAGTCCTAATTGCTTTCACATAGATTGCCTACCAGGGGGCAGTATCCGACTTGGAAGTACCCTTGGGCTCACACCACACTGAATTGCTAATGTCCAAATTTGTATCTATATACTATACATATATATTTGGATCTATATATTATGTACTAAAGCCGAATATTCTACTAAGAATTACTGTTAGCGTTTCTTGTATTTCAAATATTCAAAATTCAAAATCTGTATATTTCTTATTATTATTTTGTTTTATTTATACCGTAAAATATTATTAAAATATTAAAATATTATTTGAAAAATGTATGTAACGGGCAGAAGAAAGTGTGGCCGGTGATCAGAACGACGAGCTAAGACGATCTAGCCGTGCTGTATATTAGTAAATCTAGAGACCTGATATTCTAAATGTGAATATATTCCCGTATACCACACACAGTATGAGCTTACTATATTTTCTCGATAAGTTATACTTTCCTTATTTCTTTATTTTCAATAATAGTTTATAATTTGATTTGAGTTTTTAAGCACAAATTGAATGATGCAAAGGGTGGAGATTTCAAGGGTGAATACCACACACAGTATGAGCTTACTATTTTTTCTCGATAAGTTATCCTTTCCTTATTTCTTTAATTTAAATAATAGTTTATAATTCGATTTGACTTTTTAAGCACAAATTGAATGATGCAAAGGGTGGAGATTTCAAGAGTGAATATATTCCCGTATATCTCACACAGTATAAGCTTACTATTTTTTCTCGAAAAGTTATGCTCTGCTTATTTCTTTATTTTCAATAATAGTTTATAATTTGATTTGAGTTTTTAAGCACAAATTGAATGATGCAAAGGGTGGAGATTTAAACTAAATTGTGCTAAACACACAGATTAGGAATATTTTTCGGTTTTTGGACAGCTTTTCCATTCTCCGCATTTAAAAAACTTCTGATTTGTGTTTTGGAAACTATTCACATTACTTGATAATTAATTAATTTAGATTTATGTCACTTAGATTTACTTAAGTTTGTTCCTTGAATTGGATATTTAAATGGGTATAAAAACACTCACATATTAATTATGACATATTGAATTGCATAGTAAGACTAATTATGAAATCATGTACTATTTAGTTATGTACTAGTTTAAGTAGATAAAATTATATAAGCCCATAATACTAAATGAAGTGTTGTATAACGTGAGACTATTACTAGTTTTGTGTGTTTAGCACATATCTTAAATTGTCGTTTCTTTTTTATTTATTAGTAGTATGCTGCGAAACGGTTATGATAATGGAGCTCATTCCAGTGATAAGTTCAATGAAGGCTACGAGAAAGACATTAATAAGCCGACATATGCCTTGGATCATTTGGTTACCTTTAAATTAAAAAATGAGGCTGAGGTCAAACAGCCGAAAGAGAAAATGAAATTGCTAATTGAGCTCGACAAGACCGGGGGAATTTGGCCCCATAAGATGTACATGTGCTTTAATGGCCAATGGCTGCTAATGCTTAACGAGGACATGAAAGAAATCGAAAACTTTCCGGGCAGTCTAATAACAGAGCCAACAGCCTTTATAAGTGACGATCCACATGAGACATACAATAATATTTTGATATTCTCTGTTCCGGGAATCTCGCTAGGCAATACTGAAATGCACATATTTCAGGTGAGGTTATTAAGTGAAATAGTTGTTCACCCTATTAACTTTAGTATATAGGTTAGTGACGTGAGCTCGGTGCATTTGGTGGAAGATCTTCGGAAGCTAAGTAGCGGCTCGCCCGTCACTGTGGACCGCAACAAGACACCTATACGCTTGCCCAAGCCCGAACGTCCTGGCAATCAACAGGCGAAGGATCAATACGGCATCGCAGCAGCCGTAGCAGTGATTGCCGCCGAGAAGAATGCTCAAGATCGCGAGCAAACCGATCGCGATGTCCAAGTGCTTAATCACTGCTTGTATGTACTCGTTTGCTTAGTAGTATTAGGGAAATAACCTATTTTTCAGCTTAATCATTTACTAATACTTAAAACCCGCCTTAGTACCCAACAAAGCATACATATATATTAATGATAGAGAATCAGTTATTGATTTCATCCGACTGTCTGTCCGAATGCGTCGATCTTATTTTACTAATAATTGGGAAAAACTCATTTTGAAGCAAACACCTTTGATCTTACACTCTAACTTGCTCAAATTATATTGAAATTCATTGCATTGCATCAAAGCAGATGTGTGTTAGAAATTTTTGAAATTATCTCTGTCATTTTTATTTATTCTTTTTGACACAGCGAGGATGTGGAACGATTCATTGCAAGATTGCACTATGCAGCTGAGGCATTGCATGAGTTAGAGTCTCGTAAAAATCAGCATAACCCCCATGGAGAAGGCTTACTGGTTTTGCGATCACGTCCTCCAATCGAGACCGAGTTCTATGACATTCTAGCTAAAATAAAGTTGGCACTTAATTTTTCAGTCAAATTGCAAAACCATTTTAGCAAGAGCGCTGATCCAGTTCACAATGTTTTTATATCTTTACAAACGATTGTCAACGTCTGCAATGACGTATACGCCGGCACTCATTTGCCGGAGAGCGTAGTGAATCCTCTACTGCGCCGAGAAACGATTGGTTTTCTGAATGGCACACTGGACTCCAGTGAGAAAAATCTCTGGCTTAGTCTGGGCCCAAATTGGACAGTCCCAAAAGATCAATTCAAGGATCACATAGGAAAATACCATCCTATTTTCTATGACGATTGGTCACCAGATTGGGTAGTGGATGAGCCGGTGCCGTATCTAGCACCTGTGCTCAAGAAGACCCCAATATCCTCACCAGTTGGCATCCCACTAAGTCCAGCAAGCAACCGGACTTGGCTCAGTCGCCTTCAGAGCCGCAACGTTAATATCGCAGAAGTTGCTTATAATAAGACGGCTACCAACGATAAGGAATTAAATGTTGCGAAAGGTGAATATTTGGAGGTAAGTTGTTAACTTCTATGATAAAATTTTGGAAAAATGTTAAATATTTTTTTATTTGGCATTTGCAGGTGATTGACGACTCCAAAAACTGGTGGAAGACACGAAACTCTTCCGGAAACATTGGCTACGTACCACACACCGTCTTAATACCATACAATTTTAATCCCGTACTTAATAGGAATATGCGTGACAATGAGTCACTGGCCTCTGAATCTATGGAGAATGGAGATGGGGAGGTAAACAATCCAATTTACCGCAATACGATGGCAATGTATACACCTATTGGTGACCGTGAGTCACAGCAACCGATAGGAAATTCGAAAAGTATGCCTCGTTCATACTCAATGCCCAATGTGCCGGTTCCTCCACCGATGCCACCGGCAAGTGATAGTCAGACACCTACTCCGAGTGGAACCCTCAAACGAAACATGGCCGCTGCTGGAACTCTTGCAGGTGTTTTCAAAGTGTACTTCCCATTTGTTACTTAAAACGTTAATATTAATATCTAAACTTAAAACAGCAATGCGCGCTCGCAACGACTGCGATGCCGATGATGAGGCCTACCTTATGCAGAGCGATGTTAACGACGAACTGAAAGTCTTGCTCCAACAGAGACAGCAACGCAGGGATCTTGAAATCCTGAAGACACCCGAGATATTTATTACCCAGAACTCCAAGCCCAAGGAAGTGGAGGAATGGTTGCGCGGAAAAGGCTTTTCCGATAATATTATCAAACGACTGCACATGCTAAGCGGCGAGGAAATATTTGCGCTTTCTCCTCACACTATTGAGAGTTACTTCGGACAGCGAGAAAGTCGTCGACTCATATCACAGATTGTGCTACAGAAAAACTTCTGCGAGGTACACTTGCTTCCCATTCTTCCTGTTTGTAAATATTATTTATAATGATCATTTTTTCAGTACAAAACAATTCGATCATCCGAGCTGTCAGCGAAGTTAGCGCGTGCCAGGCAAAAGGCTGACCAATCAAACGGCAATCCTAATGAGGTGTTCTAGGCAGCCTTTTGTTACTCTGTGTTGATTTTTGCATTGGGGATTGATTTGAATATTTCGAATCAAACTTTACGATTATGTGGGACTAAAATATCTTTAGTCCGTATTATTCAAGAGACCCTTTAAATTCTTTCATTTATTTATAATGTTTTGTTCATTTATTTTAATATATATACTATACAATATGAAAATAAAAAATTAAAACAAATATTCAACATTTCATAGCCTCCCACTTAATATCTAGGTACCAATGTACTTTAACATTCCCAACTACAACTGTTAGCGGAATTTGGCGAAATACACATAATTAACTAGATCATTGGCAAACTAAGACAAATTAAATGAGTTCTAACTCTGTTAATGGTCAAAGTTTTAAACATTTTGAATTCAAGGCCTTATGACAAGATTTTCAAACTGTTGTTCTAAGTATATATGGTACACAGTGGCGGAGGCAGAAATTATTAGTTGTTATTATTAGTAAGGGGTGCCTTAAATATCAATAACATTTTATGGTACACTGAACACATCTATGCAGAAGGAAGCGAATCAGGAAAATCTATCTATGATCATCTGTCTGTGCGTCTAGAAAATAAATTTGAACTATTTCACATTTGTTAATAATTAAAGTTAATATGTAAAAAGTCTAACCTTTTATATATAAATAGACAAAATACTTAATATGCATGAAGTATATTTAATTCAGTGCTACAATTCTTAGCTCAGGCTTATTTGTATGCGTGAGACGATTTAGTATACTCCTGTTTTGTCATTTGAATTTTATTTGATTCCAGCACACAAAGTTTTAGATATTTAGATTGAAATCTGAACACACATAAAAAGATAGATAGATAGATAGATAGATAGATAGATAGATAGATAGATAGATAGATAGATAGATAGATAGATAGATAGATATATAGATAGATATATAGATAGATAGATAGATAGATAGATAGATAGATAGATAGATAGATAGATAGATAGATAGATAGATAGATAGATAGATAGATAG
The DNA here is from genome assembly GCA_035045945.1 of Drosophila anceps. Classification (NCBI taxonomy): domain Eukaryota; kingdom Metazoa; phylum Arthropoda; class Insecta; order Diptera; family Drosophilidae; genus Drosophila; species Drosophila anceps. Next base: position 762,041 of record JAWNON010000172.1, read on the forward strand.
ATAGATAGATAGATAGATAGATAGATAGATAGATAGATAGATAGATAGATAGATAGATAGATAGATAGATAGATAGATAGATAGATAGATAGATAGATAGATAGATAGATAGATAGATAGATAGATAGATAGATAGATAGATAGATAGATAGATAGATAGATAGATAGATAGATAGATAGATAGATAGATAGATAGATAGATAGATAGATAGATAGATAGATAGATAGATAGATAGATAGATAGATAGATAGATAGATAGATAGATAGATAGATAGATAGATAGATAGATAGATAGATAGATAGATAGATAGATAGATAGATAGATAGATAGATAGATAGATAGATAGATAGATAGATAGATAGATAGATAGATAGATAGATAGATAGATAGATAGATAGATAGATAGATAGATAGATAGATAGATAGATAGATAGATAGATAGATAGATAGATAGATAGATAGATAGATAGATAGATAGATAGATAGATAGATAGATAGATAGATAGATAGATAGATAGATAGATAGATAGATAGATAGATAGATAGATAGATAAATATATATATATATATATATATATATATATATATATATATATATATATATATATATATATATATATATATATATATATATATATATATATATATATATATATATATATATATATATATATATATATATATATATGCCACTTTTAAGCGTGGAAAATCATACAAAAACTTCAAAATATTACAGTTAAGTAACAGCAGACTCCTTACCTAAAAAAAAAAGATTCAACTGTCCCAACTACAACATTCTTACTTGTTTTTCTTCATCTCCATTATGTGTTTAGAAATATTTCCTGTACTTTGAATGACATGGGCCCCTAGAGCCCCCGTTCTGTATACCACTGATGCTCGTACTTATGTATGTGTAGACTCTACACTCTACACTGGAGATCATATGTGCTTTTAAAACGTACGATAAATTATCACAGTAATTACTTAGAGCCGCAAAGCGGTAAACTGTACGGCTTATGTTTTTGTAAGTCGCGTTCTACTTTTAGAAATTAAATACGAGTGCGTAGACATTTTCTATATCGTTTATCATGTTTATGTACCGGTATGTAAATAATAAGACATTGTAAAAAGTTGCATTATTATGTTCGAAATGTTTAATTAATGAAAACAACTGTCCATATCGACGTCACGCAAACGCAGCTACAGTTTGCGTAACATTTTCAAAAGAAAAGCTTTCTAGGTCACAGATGCCGATTCCATACAACATTTGTCGCATTACAACAGCCGCACTCCAAAAAGGTCGATGGGGTTACGTATGTGTCGATGTGTGTATGAGTGTGTGTGTGGGCATGTGTGTATGTCCAACTTTGTATTTCATAGCTTACCTTAAAGTTATACAAATGGCTTTTGGCCCAGATTGTGAAGCATTACTCTGCGGGTCCTAGCCAAAAAGTGACAACCGGCCAATAGACCGAAATTGCATAGATTGCAAAGTATAAAGCATAAAAACCTACTGCTGAACGTATTAAGTAGCGCCAGCAATGTGTGTTCCTCCCGTCCCTGAGCCGCCGTCGTGGCGACATTTGGCTATAAATTAGAGCAGAGCGAAAAAATGTAAGCAAGCTTCTTCGCAGTCAACGGCAACTTCAGCGTCTAAGCCTGAACCTGCGTCTGCGCCCGCGATTGCCACTGCGTTGCGCCTGCGTCTTCGTCTGCGCCTGCGCCTGCAGCGCTACCAAGTGTAAACTGGCTTTAAGCAAACGCTGGCTGAAGCTCAACCACAAGCGCAGGCAGCTTTGTTGGCCTAGGCGCTGGCGTTTTCGTTGGCGTTATGCAGCTTAGTTGCTGCGGCAGCCCATGTCGATTCGTTATAAAAGCCCAAAATTCAACGGCTGGCCAGTTAGTTTGCCGCCGACAGCAACTTGGGAACTTGGTTTTGGTCGAAAGAGATTTACCCAACGGATCGTAATCTAATCCAGCTGTCGACTAAAAGCTTGGCGCTCATTTATGAGCAGGTGTTGAGTTGTGAATGAGTAGCTAATTAAACTGCAAATTTGTTAAATTAAATCAAATCAAATCAAATCAAATCAAAATATTGCTTGCCAAGAAGTATTGTATCTAACGTATGTCGAACTGAGCGTGCAATTCACTATTCCGATTTGGTAATTGTCGAACAGCAAATATTGGGTGCTCGTAGACCTATATTTGAGGTGTTGCATTTCGTGAGTAATTTGAAGTGAAAGATATATAACGGTTTCAAACTACAAATTGCTGAAGAGTAGTAGCAGCTTAGCATGGTAAGTACCAGGACTTAAATATAAATAAATATTATTTCAGACATACATGAGGTCGCACTTATTGGAAAAAGAGATTGTCTAAAAATAAACGAATTTTCGAATGTTGTACATATTGCTAAAACTAACATTTTCTATTAAGGTTAAGAAATTTTTCATTTTCCATAAAAAAAAGACTTATAATAATTAATAATTAGCAAATTATTTAAACGAATTCCTAACAGTATATTAATATATTTATGTATGGAGTATATTTCAAGCTTATTGTTACACATGTGGTACTCAATTTTCCACAATATTTTCCAAAATACGCAAATTTTTTAAAATACAAATTTGTAAACGGAAAGATAAATAGGCTCTATGTTGCCTTGATGCTGACCACATTATGGTCGGACACACGTTACACTTTCGCAAGTAGCTTTAAATAATGTAATACTGAGTATTTAATTTGCTTAATTTGGTGCTTATACATATATAATTTGAGATTATTTGTTAATCTAACTCTAACTATTCAGACCAGTTTATGTTGACTGCGTCTAATAGCATATTTAAAAACAAATTACAGACTATTGTTTGTACGATACCAGCTCCAACTCTTAAAGGTACACTAAAAACACACAACTTTCAAAGTGGCATAATAATTGTGTTGAAAATTACATTTGTTTGTTTGTTTTTTTTTTTCTCTTAATATTATAGGCAATGTAATTAATTTAAGGTAGCAAGCGAATAACCTTCATAGTTGAATTCGTTTTTATTTTTGTGGTGCTTTTTGTTGTCCCTGTCTCGAATTGAGGGGCACGAAGCAGTATTTCCATTCCATGAAACAAGCAAAAAATACATCTTCAAATTTTCCTTCATATCTGACTCTTGTCTTGCGCTTCGCGCCCAGTCCCATCTTTATTAATAGATCAAGCGATTTAGTGTACGGCCACAAATTGACGCCATCTAATTGGATACGCCCAATTGTTCAGTATCGGCTCTAGGTAAACCAGTATTGTAAGTATTTTCGATACTAATCAATGCAGACAGTCAACAACTCTTAGCGGCAACCATAAATTATTTACTATTATATACAGACATATTTGAATTTTTCAAGTGGGGCCAACTGCTACAACTGGCCAAAGCAAAATGTCGATTACATTAAAAGCGAACATTGGTATTGTTTTGATTTTGGATTTTATCTATTTGCATAGAAGCGGACTTTAATATTCAATAGAACTCTGAGCTCTGAAGGCAGCCAGGTGTTATGTTCGGTAGCTTGAGGGCTGAGCAGCTCATACATACTTTCTCTTACTCACCAGTTGGCTCTCACTCTCAACTGGAATCTTAAGCCAGTTACGCAATTTACTCAATTATGACGAATTTATGTATATACAAACTTCATTATGGCCGACTTACTGTGTGTGTGTGTGTTTGTTTATTAATGCACGAGTATAACCACAATTTGACGACTTGCCATTCACTTGCCGATTACATTCATTTCAGTTCACTGGCTGGCTATATGTATCTTAAGCCAAAAACCCAGAAGTCAAATATGCAAATACTACATAAGCACATAGACGTATTATGTCTTATATGTATACTTGCTGCGAAATACATTTAGACTAAGTGATTAATAAACATATGCACCTATTAAGTACCTACACTCACATGTACCATAAATATTACATATTATAAGGGCATTTTTCAAATCACGTCACGTCATCTCGGGGCGTAGGAAACAATGGCATTACTTTGGTAATGAGTAAAAATCCCACACAGCCGAACCAAAGATTAGAGATTTTCTTTCGAAAACTGAGAGTTACATTATTTCTTATGCATTGTGTTTCTGGTTTTCAATCATTTTGATATTTTGATATGCCGACGAGAATAGTTGTTGGACTACATATCTACTAATATTCAAAACAAAAAAAAAATATATATATATATATATGAGTATATACTTTATTGCTTTAATGCACACCGAAATAAGCCTACGTACTTACCCCATTTGATCAATTATCTCAACCTAAACCTTAAATGGATTGATTCCAAAACAAATCCCATAATCAACTAGGAAATCCCAGCGTTGCCAAACGAAAGAAGTCAATACTTTTTTTTTTAAGTATTGTGGGAGGTATCGAAAATATTTATAGTCTATTCCTTAATTAAGGGCACCTAAATAATAAAGTTAGTCAATGGCCTTGAAAGCGATGTTGAATAGTAAATATATAAATTGTTGTGTTCAAAAGCTCCAAACTGTACCATTAGAAAGAAGATTTTATTTAAGGGGGAATCGGGTCAGGTATTCAAATATTAATAATGGATATATTCGTTACAGTTACAAAGATGTTAAAATGAGCGTCGTAATCGATAGCAGCTGAATTCAAAATACTCGTTCGTTGTCGAAACAACGTTTGTAATAAGACAAAATTCCAATTTGCCACGTGCCTATTATGAGGACTAATAACTTACAGGTCTATCGATTGAATATTGAAGTCTAAAGACTTCAGAGCGATGAAATGATTCAAGTTAGACTTGCAGATTGCACAAAACAAATATAGTCTATTCACTTCGTGAGCGAGTATAAAAGGTACTTTTATCAAATTGCGCTCGAGACTTCACCAGCTAACCCAATTAATGTATTAAGCTAAAAAAAAAATATTTTTATATATATTAAAAAAAAATTTCAACAATAATTAGCTGAGCGTAACGTAGAATGCGGTTTTGACGATTGAAGCGATTCAAAAAATTCTTACATATGTTATTATAGTTTAAATTAAAAAGGTTAATTAATGGTAAAACTTAAGAACATGAAAACAAAAGTTGTAAACTCAAGTGAATTCAAAATGATTGAGTGTAAGATATTAGGGTAACTTGACGAAATGAAACGCTCTAAGGAATAGAGAATGCCTAGACAAAAATACAAATTTCAATTTGAAATTGTATTATAATTACCAGGATGTACCAAACTTGATAGGTTCCAGGACTTCAGTCTAGTTTTGGAACTGCGATAGTAAAAGACAAATGAAAAAATCAGTTGTATTTCTAGGTAAAAATGGGAAGAGATATCGAAAATAAATAATTATTTGATTAGCTCCGTAACAGGAATATATATAATATATAGGAGACAAATATCAGCCTCTATACATATCCTAATTTTCTATGGGCAACAGCCTTATGTTTAAATTTGCGCTTCATTAAATAAAATCACGCGCAATTCGTATTGAGGTAATTATGGATGAAGATAATGACGTGATTCAAATCAAAGTTGCGACCTCAAAATCCTGAGCGCCGAAAGAAAGCGAATGACACGTTAATTTTAACTAGTTTGGGTTTGGCATTAGCTCTCGGTTTTATTTACGTTGCGAGTCGTCAGCTGATGCAACTACTCAAGCAACTTGTACACTTTCAAAGTCAAGGTCTATAGCAACAACAACAACCAACAACGGCTGCAGCACAAGCGGTTAAGTCAGTGGCAGACATTACGACTAACGGCTAACGGCTAAAAGCAAACCGCATCTGGCCATAATTTAAGCCAATTACAACTTCATCTTTCCACAGTCGGAGGCTTGCTGTTAGCTTCGCTCAAACGAAGGGGTGGTTGGGGCGGCGGCGACAACGGCGCCGGCTGCAAATCGCGTGCGACATTTGAATGAAGTTGTAGAAATTCACATATTATTTCGCACACTCTACACACAAAGTATTGTCAGTATAATTATGACAGTTTCGAGCATATTGCACACAGTTCGTGATTTGCGATGCTCATTACTTAGCTGATTACTGCTTGCCAACGGGGACAGTAATAATCTCCGCGGTCACATACTGCACAACATACCGATCGGATCATATCAGTTTTTTCAATCATTAAACAATTGTTAGTGTCCAAATAAGAAATACCCTAAGCTCCGATCCTTATATTATACATACGTACACATACTGCAATCATGCCTTTTGAAAATGACGAGTAATAAGGAATATTGAATTGTGATTATAGAGAGGTATACTAGAACTAAAGTTAACTCACCTACTTTAGTTCTAGTATGCCTTAGAAAATCACAAATAACAAAGTAAGAAATGATTTCATAATACTCGTTCATGTAAAAAATAAAATCTATTTTATGAGAACGACATTTTCCGGTGAATCGGAATCTCAAAAATGAACGGAACATATTTATTGATCAATCTGCAGATCGAGAGTGAACTATCTGCGAAAATCACTGGACCTGAAAAATATATAGTTTATTCATATTTACTACGACACAGAGAAAACATCGAATAAACCGTTTTTTTTTTTTGCTTTTCCATCCTCCCAATGGAATGTTTCAATCAAATATGGATAAGTTATATTAATTATCTCAATTATCTCGGAAGAAATGCGCTGTTTACCCAAGAAAATAAATTGTATTTGAGGCTATAATTATAGTATTATTGTTATTATTATTATTATTATTATTATTATTATTATTATTATTATTATTATTATTATTATTATTATTATTATTATTATTATTATTATTATTATTATTATTATTATTATTATTATTATTATTATTATTATTATTATTATTATTATTATTATTATTATTATTATTAATATTATTATTATTATATGGGTCTGGGACTCGAACCTGTTTAAAATCTATGTTAATCTGTGTATGTTTGACTTTCAAGAGTTTCATAAATCATCTTAAGAAAAAATAAGTAAAACAAAATAAGGTTCGTTATGTGCAGTTGACCGTAGCTATCTCATAGCTAAAAGACATGTGACTTAATACAAACCCCTTAGTATACATACTGCTTAAAACATTGGCCATTGGCATTTTCACATATCCGCTAAGTTTTAATCGTCAAACCGTGATTGTTTTTTCTCGCGTGTCTCTTGTTATTGTCGCCTGACAATTTTTTGTTCGCTCTCTTCCGTTATAAAGACAACGTGATATGATCTGCTCTGGTTGGCATTGTCAGTGCCGTCGGTGTCGTAGGGGCCGGAACCAAGCCGGATACTGCAATTGCGTTAAGAGCATCATAATTACCATGATTGTAATTGCCACTGAAACATGTGACGGCCAAAACTCAACCATGCAGTGGATCATTTCAAAAAGACGAATAAAAATTGCAAAGTAGCAAAGTAAAGTTATTTGATTATAAACCAAAAGAAGAATCAAAAATGTTACTTTCGATATAAATATGCATGTGTGTCATAAAAAATATGTAAGAGAAACACACTTTTCAAAATATAATGTATTCTAAATATCTATATTGATACTATTATATATTATAATTTAAAAATAAATATATGTATATACATAATAATATATACATAATAATTACTTTTTAAAATGCCAATTACCAAAATTTACCCAAACAAAGACTATAAATTAAAAGCAAATACGCTGCATTTTGTAAATAAATATATAACCGATTTTACGTTTCTTAAATTATTTTGTAAAATTCGTGTGAATAGAACGTTATTGAAAACGGCTTTTAGTATATGGCGATGTTTGTTTTCTTCTTTAAATTTATTATTTATTTGAATCTTTGTTAAAAAAAAGTGGAATATCTTTAAAAGAAATAAGTTTCATTTTTGACGATAAAATCGTTCTGCAAAAACAAGTCTTAAACATTCCCGCACTGTTTGCTGATTCGAAAGCAAAAGTAAACTGGTCGAAGCGACAGGAAGAGTGCTTTAAAACAAATAAATAATGGCAAAAAATTCAAAGGATATGTTAAAATGTATACTTCCATAAATTATAAAAGTTTGATGTGCTGATTCAATTGGCTTGGCTTTTTCGGCAATTAAAAGTGAATCAGGTGAATTTTCATACTGTGGGCCAGCATTAAAGTCAAAATCGTGATATGTCACTCCGAATGTCGAAAGGCATTGCTCTACCTTGGGTCTGAAGCTAGAACGATAGCCCCTCTATGCAAGCTGGCGATTACTTTTAAGCCTACTATGTATAGTGGCTCATACTCTTTCTGGCAAGCCTGAAAAAGAGAAAAAAAATAAGTGTAAATAATTACATTCTAGTTTTTTGTGTTTCTTCTCAAAAGCTCTTTCGAGTTAGCTTTACTAATTAAGAAAAATTATGGTTGACATCAAATATCGTAATTAAAAAAAAAAGAGAATACTTCGAAACATAAATGCTCTTTCCATCTATAATTTTGAGTTTACTGATTTCAATTAGACGTATTTTTATTTCCTCTGTAACCAGTTATCCTAAATTGACTAAATCGTCAAGAATCAATTTGTTTGTAGCATCCAAATTTACGACCGCAAAGGCAACTGATAATTGCATTCGCAATTAATTAATGGATTTTTTAGCCAAAATGCGACCAATCGTGCCCAACAAGTTCATAAATTGCCGATCACCCCACTGAGTAAGTGTGTTGTACGATATATACTGAGTGTTTTAAGCTCATGTGACTTTTAGCTAACTGCTGCCACAAGCACTGCTTGGGTCTGGTTGGTCACAAGGCTTTTTTGATACAAAACATGCTTATGCGTGTGTATGTGAATGTATATGAATATTTTTTATGCACTTAGTGCATGTACACACACGCACACACACTTATTATGTTTGTGTGGGCACTCAATGTGCCACTCTACTTATTGGCATCAATTATACGAAAAGCTGTCATGTATAAAATATGTGTGTGCCTTCGATTTCGATTTCGATTGCAGAAAAGCGCAAATATTTTGTAATTATTTTTTGCTGATCTCAGAAGAAGCAAAATACTTACATAACTTTAAAGCTAACATTTCGAATACCAGAGCAGAGCAGAGCAGAGCAGAGCAGAGCAGAGCAGAGCAGAGCAGAGCAGCGTCCCAATGTGCACTTTAAGGTGCTGGATAGACATGGTGCTCTGATGTCTTTGGGACACTTTCACTCAAAATGGCAATTTCAATTAGTGCTTGTTACTTACATAGATCTATCGGCATGCTTGTCGATTTGTGAGCACAGCACGTTTACATGCCTTTTGCCGACCTCACCTCCCAGCAGACTGCCAGAAAGATGTTGACAGATTTGTACGTCTATATATCCATTACGGTGCACTAGCGCACTAGAGGACTAGCGCAACACTGTTGGCTGCTCTATACGGTGTCGACTAGTTTAGCAAACCATCAATAAATCAATCATTTTGTATTGAATTTCTTTATCGTCTTACGCAGAGCTATTTTACACTTTAATGATCACCAAATTTCTTTGGCGAAGCGAACGACTTCGAGCTCAATTTTAATTAGAAGTCGTTAAAGTTGTAAAAATTTGCTCGCATTTACCCAATATGGGCATTATTCGTCAGTTATAGGTTGCCCCACTTTAAATGCACGTATTCCAAATAAAATATGCGAGAATTCGCTGGCCCATACACTTGGGAATGTAAGCTATTAAAGCCAATTCGTTAATAAATTCATTATTAACCAATTTGCAATATATACTCGAGTCCATCACTTACACAAAGACACACAGATATTCAGGACTTTTGCTCCAAACATATATGGTACATTGTACATGACTATATATTCTTTGTTTAAATTCTCAATTCTGAAATTGACATATATAGAAATATATTGACGCTTTATATTTCTCACAAATTGGGATCATTTCATTCGGTACTCAACCTATTCAACATGAACTGGAAGAGTGAGCTGTCGTAATTATTTTCGAAAATATCAATGATTAACCTTGAACAATCGCTGTTATTTGTACTGTGCTAACCAACTGTCTTGTTAATCCAGTTTAAATTAGAATTCAAAATCGTGTATTTACCCGTTTTTTTTTTGTTTTTTTTTTTTTCTAATTTTATTTGCCTGATGTTGGAGATTGTTGAGGTACATGGACGTCACAACGCTGCCTTGTTGATTTTAATTGAGGCTTGAGGTTTGACCCAACTAGGAAGCCGACTCAGTCAGAGCCTGTTGCCATATTCAAGACTTATTGCAACTTTGCATGTATAGCTATTGCCGTCCGATCACATTGTCTGGGCCATTGTTCTGCTTGGCATGCAATTAAAATATACTATAGTACTATCTGTTTGTGTTAGTTTTTGTCACGGAACCCGCTGTGGCGGATTGGCCGCTAATATCTGCGCATTTGCATGCAGCTGGCATTTTACACAAATGTCTGACTTTAGGGTTGGAGTCGTGGTTTGTTCCAACTGCTGTGCCGCTCTTGCTAGATAATGCCTCTATGTCTCAGCCCGAGGTTAGAGAGCTAAACAAAAAAAAAATACATTGTGTTCAAGTAACTAATAAAGACCAACGATTCAGTTTGCTTACATAAGTAGACTGCGAATTGGTCAAATGAGCATTATTATAATAAAACAATTATGAGACTTTTCACGCTAGCACAGTTCACAGTTCACAGTGCACAGTACACAACAAATATTTACAGAAATATATGAATAGTCCTATGTATATATTATCTCATGTATGCTGCAAATTCGGAAAATATCCCATTTAAATTGTTGGCCTGTGCCTTGTACAGGCTTCGATTGAAATGTCGCAATGGAAATTAATAATACATAGACAGAATACATACCAAAATGGTGATGAAACCAGTTCTGACCATAACAGCAGGAGTGTGTTACAAAAACGCTGAGATAGATTTTGAATTGCAGCAGTCAACTTTTCCCTAGCCGCACAAATACTTGGCAAACATGCAAAAGAGACCACTATGCAGAACGTGTCTCTGTTGCCAGTAAAGCTAAACGTATTTCATAATGTCTGCTGTAGCTCTTGCTTTGGATATTAAAATTCGCTCACACTTAAAATAAATGATATTTAATATTAATATTAAAAATTATATTTGATATTTCTTTATGATACCTTAACTATGCATTGTAAAAATAATGTTAATATTCAGTCATACAAATTCAGTTCACAACAAAATGTATTTACAGCGAATATGCGAGTGTTTGCATAACTTTGCATATTTTTAAAACTTGCTTTCATGTTTATAGTTCAATAACACTTAATTTCATGTAGGTGCGCTTACAGCGAAACATGCTTTTACTTGGCCTTTTGGGTCTTGTTTATGAAGTAGTTGGGCTAAAAGTGTCCACTGGCTATCATATCGTGCATAACGATCAGCTAGAGGCCCATGGAGGAATCCATGGGTTCCATGGGTTTCGGTATCTTCAAGGCCCAGCAAATCAGTATTTGATAGGGTAAGATCGTTAGCGTTACTACACTTAAATCACTAGACACTAACACTTTTTGCTTACCCTTAGAAATGCCCTACCTACAGCACTGGCGGATACTTCACCCGCACCACAAAATCCCTTCCTTACGGTTGCGACTGTTCCACGAGCTCCTCCAATGCCGGGGCGAGTCACATGTGCTAATCCTCCAGCTGCATGTGAGAAGTCGGCCTACCGCACGATGGATGGATCGTGTAACCACTTGGAACGTCCAGGACTAGGTGTTCCCAATACAAAGTAAGATGCAATGTAACCTTTAAATAATTTGTAATGTTAAAATTTAATTTCTTATTTGTAAGATACGGGCGTCTGTTATCACCCAAATACGCAGATGGGATATCAGCGCCTACTCGTTCTGTGACTGGAGATGAGTTACCCAGTGCACGTTTGGTATCTCTGGTGGCATTTGGAGAACAAGATGTGCCCGATCCTCAGTTCACGCTGCACAATATGCAATGGGGCCAGATAATAACGCACGACATGAGCATGCAAGCTGGTGGAACCCAATCAAGTATGAGCACCGTCCCACTAACATATTCTAAAGTCCTTATTACCCATATTCAATTCTATAGAGAAACATCCAACGCGTTGTTGCACCGATGACGGACGTTTGGTTGGCTTAGACATAGCTCATAAGACCTGTTTCGCTATAATTGTGCCGCCGCATGATCCGGCTTACTCCCAAGTGGGTACGGAATGTCTGAACTTCGTTCGCACGCTGACAGATCGAGATTCCAACTGTCAATATACTGGTGGACCGGCCGAACAGCTAACAGTAGTCACTGCTTACATGGACCTGTCTTTGGTCTATGGCAACTCCATACAACAGAACAGCGACATCCGCGAATTCCAAGGTGGTCGTATGATTGTTGAGGAACGCAATGGCGCCAAATGGCTACCATTGTCTCGCAACGTCACTGGTGACTGCGATGCTGTTGATCCCAATGAGGTCTGCTATAGAGCTGGCGATGTACGTGTTAACCAGAACCCGGGACTCGCTATCTTACAAACTGTGCTACTTCGTGAGCATAACCGTATTGCTGATGCTCTCTCAGCACTGAATCCACACTTCGATGATCGCACGCTATTCCAGGAGGCCCGCAAAATTAACATTGCCCAATACCAACATATTAGCTTCTACGAATGGCTTCCAATTTTCCTCGGTGGCGAAAATATGTTAAAGAATCGAATAATATATAAAGCACCTGGAGGCAGCTACGTAAATGACTACGATGCAAATATCGATCCCAGCGTATTAAACGAACACGCCACAGCTGCATTCAGATATTTCCATTCCCAAATCGAGGGCAGATTGGAGTAAGTACAACTACATACATTTCCACTTCAACATTTTCCCTCCGCCAACTGCCGTTCATAAAGTATAAAGCGTAGCGTAGCGTGGGTTGGCTGCAATCGCTTCATTACTATGGTGATTACTATGCACTATAATTGTTTTTGCTTATATTTGTAGTCTTCTGTCCGAGCTGCGATCAGTGCTTGGCTCGTTGACACTTAGCGATTGGTTTAATCGCCCCGGCATTCTCGAAGTTGGCGACAACTTTGACTCTCTTACCAGAGGTCATGCGACACAGCCAGAAGAACTGACGGATATCAATTTTGACAGACAGGTACGTATGTATATATATAGACAATATGGTTATATCCAAAATACATTTCACTAATATTTCCTTCCACTTTGTTAGATTAAACATTTTCTGTTTAGACGTAATATGCCTTTTGGCTCAGATCTGCGATCATTGGATATTCAGCGCAATCGTGACCACGGGCTTGCATCTTATAATGATATGAGAGAGTTTTGTGGGCTAAAGCGTGCTAGCTCATGGGAAGACTTTGGCGATCTGATCAGTCCGCAAATAATTGCTACGCTCAAGTCGCTCTATGAAAGTCATGAGGATGTAGATTTGACAGTTGGGGCTTCTTTAGAGGCACATGTTGCCGGTGCATTAGCCGGTCCCACTTTTCTTTGCATCTTAACAGAACAATTCTATAGAACTCGTGTAGGCGATCGTTTCTTCTATGAAAATGGTGACAAACTTACTGGTTTTACTCCAGGTATTAAAATATTTATCATAAATACCAATATATTTATTAACTGTTCATTTTTGTAATTAGATCAACTAGCGGAGCTGCGTAAGGCAAGCATGGCTCGTTTACTGTGCGATAATGGCAACAATATTGCTTCGATGCAACCTGCAGCCTTTAAAACGATTTCTGGATCGTAAGTATAATAGAAGTAAAGCTTAACGCAAATGACTTTTAATGATCATCTTAATAGGAACCCTGTTGTGCCATGCTCAAATATCCCGCAAGTTGACCTCACGAAATGGATCGACCAAAATGTACAATCCCCATCAGATCATTCTATTCTTTTTGGAAAGAAATGATCGCTTACACTTTCCACACGAACCTATCATTAACTAGCTCAAAATATAATAACATATAGTTTAATCAGGTTAAAAATTATGAAATCAATTCCATGTATTATATTTCCTCTTTCTATGTATATAAATAAATCATGCCAATGAACAAAAATTTTTTAATTATTTTAAATTTAAATCTTCTACTGAAAAAATACACAAATTCAACTTATCATCATTCTAACCTATTATCTTTTGTCCATTTTTTGTTTCTCCATTTTAATACATAAATAAATATATGATAAAAAATCACTTTTATTTACCGACATATTTCTAAATAAATATTTTTATATAAAGAAAATGAATTTCAAATTTACATTTGCTTTGTTGGAATTTTTTATGTTCGTTTCATTTTGTTTGCGTCTTTGTGTGCGCTTGTGAGCAAATAATTTTCTATTTTAATATTGAAAATAAACAAATTCAAAAATTTCTTACAAAGACCATATAATAAAGGGGAAATGAAATCATCGAACAATATTTGTAGGCTACTTCAAATTACTTTCACTCAGCTTTAAGCTGACGTCACCTTTTAGACCATTGCCTCGAATATAGAATGAATGAGAATATATATCAATATTCTCAACTAAGAAGCAAACGAAATTGTATACACTTATTCATGGCTTTAAGATAAAATGTTTATTTATAATTGTAAACAAGTAAAAATGCAGTAGTAAGCCCGAGTTGGAGATACACTGAATCCTACGAAAAACTGTTGTATTCCAATCATTCAAAGGATCTCGCCTCTCTAACTTTTATGGACTTTAAATTTATTTTGTGGTATATAAGTTCTCTGAATTTTTATGGAGAATGAACGGATACACAGACATATTTATACCAAACCAAATATTTGTTCCGCTCAAGAATGATATACTTTTCAATGGATCAACGTATACCAATTAAGAAAGTTCTAGTCCGTGGTACTCGTCGTGCCCGAACGTTTGGGCAAACGTTTTGTTTTATACCTTCTATGTGACTCAACAAATGATTTAAATATTGAACATTTATCAATTTAGTAAAAATACAGTCTCTTTCTTTCATATATTGGATGATAACTAAAATCAAAATTAAGTCTCTAGCTCAAAAGATGTACGAGATATTATTTTATAACTGAAATTCAATATTGCCTTTCTTACAAGCGCTGAGATCGACAAGTTCATACATATGAGCAGACGAACGGAAAGGCAAGCGACCGCGACGAACAGTGCTAGTTCGATTCAGCCCGTCGTCCTGATAAATAATATTTATTCTTTAACATGATTATAGTATAGTGGACTGGAGCTACCTAAATTTTATTAAATGGCTTCACTAAGAAAGTTCATTTGAAGGAAAATAATTAGTTGTTTAACCAAATAATTTCCCACAGTGAACCAAAACACCAAAACACTTACATATCAGTAATTATGTGTGTTTTTTCTAAGTTTTTTAATAAGTAGCGTAAATCGTTTGGGTTCAGGGTATCTGCTAGTCGGGTACTCCCAACTAGAGTACTCTTACTTGTTTTTATTTACTTTCATCGTACGAATATAATTGCAGTGGATGTCGAGGAGCCGAAACAGCTAAGATAATTGATCCTTTCTTACTGCGTTCTTCAACATCGTTGTTCTCTGAGAGCCGGTTATCGATTATTGATTGTTGTTCTTGGTTACTCTGTTCAATTATGTTTGGATTGGTCACTTCAAAACTATCTTCGGCGCTCGTATTTCCCATACCAACCAGATTATTGCTTGATTCACCTTCATCAAACATAGCTTCTGTTAGAAAGATCGTTGAATCATTAATATCGTTTTGATCTTCATTATTGTCATCGCTTAGATTTTCAAATGTATTCAAATCAATTTCCGCAGTCTCGGTGTACATTTCAGTTTCCGTAGACTGGTCTGTTGGCTGGGCTCGCGGGGGTCCCCAATGATGCCCGGGATGATTATGTCCTGGGTGATGATGTCCAGGATGACCAGGATGATGATGGCCAGGATGACTAAGATGATGATGGCCTGGGTAATTATGTCCTGGATGCCCATGGTGAGGATGCCCTGGATGGCCAGGGTGATGATGAGCTGGATGTCCAGGGTTTGAATGTCCTGGGCGTCCTGGATAACCTGGATGCCCAGGTTGACCCGGGTAGCCTGGATGTCCGGGAAATCCTGGAATTCCTTTATGACCACTTTTAAGATCTTTATGATGATGTCCCTTATGTGGCGGTGGGATAGGAAAGGGTATTATTATTGGAGGTGGATGTGGATACATAGGCGGAGGTGATGGCCAGCGCTTGCCACCTGGATAGCCTGGAGGTCCAATAGGACCCTGGGGTCCCGGCAAGCCTGGTAGACCGAAGTGTCCTTTATCTCCCTTTGATCCTTTGTCTCCTCTTTGACCAGGGTAGCCCGGCTTTCCCGTTGACCCTGAATACAAATTTAATAAAATAATACATATCAACACTTGCATAAGTTCAGGGCTTACCTGAAGGACCTGGTGGTCCTGGTAGACCCGGTGGCCCTGGAGGACCCGGCGGGCAAAAACATTGCTGTGGCGGTTGTGGATGGGGATAATATGGTGATGGTATTTTGTATACCACATTTGGTGCGGGGGCTGGCGCTGGAACCGGAGACTGAAGTGTGGCTACGAACCTTCCCGTTTCTTGATCAGTCTTCTTCGTCGATGCCGTGCCGACATTATTGACCATGAATATCCCTAAAAAAAAAGTTGACTATATATTTTTATCTTAAATATTACAATGGACTCCTGTTGCTTACCACAGCAGAAGTAGATTAATGTGATCAGCTTCATGGCGAAAAGACAAATGCTGTATTTTGCCGATGAATAGATCACTTTTATATAAATCTAAAGAATGTGTGCAAGCACATCAATACTTTAAAAACTTACTTTCAATAATCCAGATTCTATAGGACCGTTATTCATCACATCCACTGAGAAATCTATCTATTATTTGGGTTTCTTTATTTTTTATATTTTGTTGAAATTAATAATAATTTGAATATAAATCTCATTGACTTTCTATGGTAAAAAAGTTGACACCTATGGTGTTAGATTTTCTTCTTTCGTCACGCCATTACGACTAATCGTAAATACGTTAAAGCATTTGGCTTAGGTGTCGCGCGTCAGAATATCATTAGCCCACTTGCAGACATCTCAATAGAATTCAAATATTTAAGAAGCCGCAAGGTCAGAGCGAAAGTTAAACGTTTTTCGGCCTTTGTGGCTCATATTATGTAATAATCAAATGCATATATACTTGAGTTCAACAGTGGATTTTTGTGCGCCTCTCAGTTGTTAATTAATAAGGTTTTTTTCTTAATATAAATATTATTCCGAAAACAAATTGAACGAGGTCAATTGTTTGGTATAAAATGTTTAATAATGTCTACTTTCCTTATTTAAGTCTCTACCCTTAAAGCGTGATCCATTTGCTATTAGCATGCATTAGCATCCATGTCTCTAATCAAACTATGGCAGGCACACCCAAATATTCTGCAGCTTGAGCTAAATGGCTCATTTAAACTCCAAGATTGCTACGCTTATCCAGACTCGTAAAAAATATATAGCCTTAGTGATAATTTATAAAGTATATTATAATAAAAAAGAGAAGTGAAATAAAGAGAAGTAAAAGTTTTTGAATTTTTTATACTGGTTCACGATGTGAAAAGAGTATATTTGTTTTGTGCAATGCTCGGCCTGTTATAAGCCTGTTTGTCCGAATGAAAAAATTTAGAATATACACTCGTGTGTATACCAAATCGCAACAAATTCACCCATTGTGGACGTGGCAATCAGGAATCACAGTACTTTGAACAGCATTAACGATCTTACTTCTGATCTGATTTTGCATTTAATAGACTTGAAATGTGAAACATGTTGTTGTTTACACCATCACCAGATAATATTGGTCTAGGCAAGGACTATGAAATTTATTTATTGTTATTTTCAGCATATGTTTATATAGATGTTTATTAATATAAAGCATTACACAATCAGTTCACCAAAATTAGTTTTCGTTTACAAGTGTATGTGAGATTCAAAATGGCACAAGCGGACGCCTGTTCATCAGTCTGTTAGTACATATTTACCGGAAGGAATTGCATTATATATAGCAAGCAAGGCCGACATTACACAAAACTAAAATACATATTTAACTTCGTGAATTAGTATAAATCAATATTTTGTGCTTTTAAATTTTATTTAAAAAAAAAAAAACATGCTATTTTGAAATTAAAACCATTTTAGCGCTTTGATGATCTATCAGCTGGTTATTTAACAAAGTAATATTTATAGACTTCCCACTAAATTGACTTAATAGTTATCAGTTAACCAGTTGGGGAGTTAGATCTTGCCATTTAGTAAGGTCAAGTTGGGGAATATCATTGCAGCTTAGTAAATGATTGCTGAAAATGTATGAGAAAACAAGTTTTAATTTGATATTTAATAGTCTTAAGCAAAATGCGACTTACCGAGTATTTGGGAAAACGAACACGTTTGGCTGGATATAATGTAGACTTTGAACATTATTGCAGAACAGTGAAGCCAAACTTATTTTGCGAATCTCCGCGAGTTGACCTAAACGAAAATTTGATAACAGTTAAGAGGTGTAATAATATTGAAATAGTTAGGGTTTACACTCACTGCGTGAAAAGCCACTTAGATGATTTTCCCGTTCAAAGAAGAAGCGGTCCCCACGACGGGTATTTTGGAACTGTTTTCCAACAACACATAGCAATGTGGGTCCAAATAATGTGCCAGGTACATGGAACTCGAGAGTACCACCCACACTTAGCTCGACATCATCTGGGGAGGCATACAGCTTACGTATCAAATTAATTTTCTGTGAAAAGATTTGTTAGGCTTGTGATTGATATTAAATGATATGATATGTCCCACCTCGCTGGGTATTTCGCTAGCGAAATCCGACCATTCATTGGCTCTCCGCAGACCGCAAAACTCACGAACATCATTGTAAGAAGGTAGTCCGAAATCGCGTGCACGTTGGATATCCAATGACTTTAGATCGGAACCGAAGTCCTCAAACACTTTCCGATTGAAGAAGTGCTTGATCTCGCGATCGATATTGGGGTCTGCTCGCTTTTGCAGTTGTGTGGCCATTCCACGTACTAAATCAGCGAAATTGTAGTTCGACGACAATAAACGAATGGTCTCAGGGCTTTCAAAAAAGTCGCTAAGACGTAGAGTCTGATTAGCATAGCGATTTTCTGAAACCATTCTGAAAATAAATAGAATATTAATTTTTGCTTCCCAAATACACAGAGTATTAGAGCTTACGAGAACCATCCGGAAATCTGACTGTGCGAATAGCGGAAAGCAGCAGCAGAAAACTCAGCGTAGGGATTGGGATTAATGCCCTCGTCATAGTCATTCACATAGTCAGTTGAATGCTCTGAATAAGGATAAGTTAGGCCATTTAGGTGTGTGTAAGCGCTGCCCAGAACAGCGACCAGATAATCGTAATATGTGATCTTTTGATACTGCGCAATATTAATCTTGCGAGCTTCCTGGTATAAGCGCTCATCGTTGTAGTGGGGATTTAGGATGCTCAACTGCTCTGCCAATCGATTGTGCTCACGCAGCATAATGGTTTGAAGTACGGCAATCGTCGGTGTGAAACGATTGCGTAAATCGGGAATGCTATAGCACTCATTGTTAATGCCACATTCACCTTCATGATTCTGCGTCACAGGCACCCACTGTTGCCCGTTGGCATACATAGTGCGTAGCTGGCCGCCCTTGAACAGACGCACTCGTTTACTTTGTGCTGGCGAATTGCCATAAAGCGACGATAGATCCAAATAAGCCGTAACCACAGACAGTTTTTCACTGTAGGGTAGACCGCTCTTGGGACAAATGGCGTCCGCGTCAGATAAAGCACGTGCAAAGCTAAGACATGACTTTCCCGTATTATAGGCGATGGGTCCACCTGCCGCTAATGTTATGGGTTGACACAGCGGATGACGCGATTCGGCGCAACAATCTCTGGGTGCTCCCTGTGTAGTCAACTGGCTAATGTCGTGGGCGACGAACTGACCAAACTGCATGGAAGCCACCGTGCGGAACTTATCCATAACTGTCTTCTCACCGAACATTGAGAGCGAAAGAAGACGTGCGTTGGGTACGGTTTGTCCATTCTGCACATATGTAGGGTGCAAAAGACGCTTATATCTGGAGGTGGCGATACCAAAGTCAGGATACAACAAATTATTACATGAGCCGTCAATGCTGCGATAGTACAAGTTCTTTGTATCATTTAAGCAGTTCGGTGGAGGTACGCCACATTTGATGGGCTGCTGCACTCGCTTCTCATTTTCGCCCGTGCTTATCCAACTGCTGAGTCCTGAATTGATGCTGTTCTTAGGTAAAATACTTTTCAGCAGCTCGTCCAGATTATGATCTACGCCATCAAATGACTCGCTGCTTCGCTTTTGCCTACCAGCGTATGCCAACTCTGTCTTCGCGGCACCAAGATCTAACGAGTCCAGCTGACGAAATGGGCAACCAAATGGTTGATCCTCCGCACTTGATGCGCTGATCACCAGCAAAAGTAGCCCAACTGCCGTAGTAAATACTCTCATTGTTATCGAACTGAGTTAACTCTGATGCACTTTCATCACTGACACCGCATATATAAGCCCGTTGAACGAAGAATATTTGCTGTTTTCGCACGATCATCGAGCCATAGCAGTCGTGATTTGATAGAATAGTATCTTCCGCATAGCACAGCATAACACGCACGTGCCAAATTCTTAGTTTGATGCCAAAGATTAAGAAAAATGCTTAGTTTTCAGATTTAAAGATAATCCGTACTTGAAAGCTCATAAGCCATTGGCTACAAGCGACTGTAGCACTTTCTCTTCGTATCGTTTACGCTTCGTAAGGTCAGCCAAGAAATATTAATTCTGTATATAAAAAATATATATGTGTATGTACGCATTTGCAACAAGAGTTTTTGGCTTTACCATTAACATTAATTCAGAAATTCCCACATCATTAATATATGACATACATACATATGTATGTGTTCAGAGGCCATTGTAGGTTTCGTTATCACCTGTGTTTTCGTCGAAATAAAAAAGTACATTGTTTTACATATTTAATGCAGTTAAAAAAAATTTATATAAATCACATTCAAGTAGCATTCACTAAACTTGATAAAAAGAATAGTTTGAGTGCTCTCGGGAGTGCCCGACTAGAAGATACCCTGAACCCTTCGCAGAACTGCTTATACACACATAACAAACAACTCATGTATGTACATATACACACATACATATACACGCACACATAAGAACGTGATCCGCTTACTGTGCAGGGCAACACGGGTGACTGGGGTTATGGGCTTTACTATGATACACTTTCTTAATAACTTTTTGAGAGTGCAAGAATTACAACCAAGTTCTAGTCTGCGTATATACCATTATTTAATCAAGTCGAAAAATGATATTGAGAAATAAAAATGTGTTTTATGAATATTTGTTTATTTGACAAATGATGATTAATATTTATTATAAACTCAATATGAAATAATCAATAATACGAAAATTCAAGAAAAAATATGTTTGAAAATTTTTTTAAATGTTACAAATTTCAAGATCTAGGAGTAAGTTTATTGGGGTTGCGATACGAAATGGGAGACCAGAAGGTGACGTCGGGTTATGCCGGATTAAAAGCCAGATGAAAGTTCCAAATACCTTGCATGGGACTAATGCAGGCATTAGTAACTAGTTTGCAGTCTAATTCATGAATTGCAGAAATTCTTGTGAATATTCACCACCCATTCACCATTGTACCCTCAATTCATTGTAAGTGGAAATTCAAAGTATAATGGTGTTGTGAAAATGTATGTTTACAGGCAAAAGAAAGCGTAGCAGACCTCATAAGGTACGTATTCTTGATCATGAAGACAAGCTGAGCCATATAAGCCATACAAAATTACTAATACTTGAATAAACCGCAAAATAGCGAAAGTGTGACCGGATTGGACACAGCAAAGAAATACCTAAGCAACCCTGTATTCTAAACATGGCAATCAATACGTTCGACTTTAGTATATTAATTTTGTATATATATATTAATACAAATACTTATCCAAATTGATATTTTAATACTTTATTATTTTTTAGTATTTGTAAGATATTTAAAAAAAATATATATTTTTAAGTTTTTAATATCAGCTAAAATAATAATTAATTCTAACAAAAAAGAACAGTTGATACAATCAAAAATTATTTATTAATATGAAATACTAAAAAAAAGTATTAAAAAAATACATTATAAAATACTTTTACTAAATTACAAAAAAAATTTATTTGCCATTTTTTAAGTATTGTTTTTGGAATTTTTTGTTTTTTTTTTTATATATAAATACTTTATTAGATATTATTAGATTTTCTGTTGTGTATGTGATTTCATTATACATAGCGATTTGCACAACAAAAGTTCAGCTTAACAACAATTATTTTAAGAGTACCCCATATATTTCCTGTGGGTTGTCTTACAGCACCGTATCAGGAGCTTACCAACACTGACACAACTAATAAAAAAAATATTGTGGGAGATATTAAATTGCATTAAACAATAACAATATGAAGAGGAAAACCAGTGAAATATGGTGCTTCTTTCGGGCAGTTGATGACACTTTCGCCTTGTGCAACATATGCAAGGCCAAGTTATCATACAAAACGACAACAACAAATTTGAGCAAACACATGAACCGAATGCATCCCAATGCAAATGTTTCTGGATCGCCACAAAATCGAAAGTATAAAATTTTGCCACAATCAAATGATCGCCATAGAGGTAAACCTCGGAACCCCACACAGGAGCTCATAATACTAAAATTCATTAAAAAACATCCCATTTTGCTACAAAATCCATCTTGGGAGACGCGTAACTCATATGAATCGCTTTGGGAGCAACTCACCTCCGAGCTCAATGCTAGCGGCCCGCCACAAAAAGACGTAGCTACATGGAAAAAGGTGAGGTGCACATTTAACATTGATATCGTAATTGATGCCCAAATTCTATCTTTCTCTCTTATTTGTGTTGCAAGGCATTGAAAGACTGGAAAAGATTTATAATCAAGAAAGTGGAAAAGAACGAATTGCATAATATTCCCTTAGCAACTGGTCTGAGCTCCGCTGAGGAAACCATAGCTAGCCTTTGTCGTTTGAACGATGATGTCAGTCAAATTATAATGAATGCATCTGAGGACGATCTACAAGACAATTCGAATGCGACATTCGAAATGGAAGATGTGGAAGATGTTGTGCCTGAGGAGGAGGATCATAGTGCCCTGCAAGATGTTTCAGGATTTGCATATGAGCCAGAAGACACAAAGGCTGAAATTGATATAGATATTGATCCGCTTTTCTTGCAGAGCGGCAAAAGCGCCAAATATGGAACTCAGGCCATTAAAAAAGAACTTGAGGCAATAAGTAAAAGAATCGGTGTAATTAATGATGTTGCGTGTAGCACACAAATTGCTCTCAATGAATTTTGCACTCTTTATAAACAGAAATTAATTGAAAACAAGCGACACCACTCAGTCGTCGAACAGTTAATGGCGGAAAAAATTGAATTGAAAAAAAAACTTCTTGAAATTGAGCAACGCAAATTGTCCCTGAAATAATAAGTATTATACAAAGCACTTATCAAGATAACTTGTTTAGTATATATTATAAGATAGGAGTTATTGTGAATTTGATTATACACCTTTGAATAAGTAGTTTCTAATTAAAGAATATGTAATTATTTTTAATTCATTTATTTTAATAATTATCAATTTATTTGTATGTTTATCGAAACTATTATTTACTATGTATCATTGCAATTTGTTCATGGAACAATTGAATTTTCTATCAATTGATGTACATTTTAATGATATATATATATATATATCATGGTGAAGATAATTGAATTCTCGGGAATATTGAAAGGACGCACTTATAAACAAACAAAAATTGATAATAAACTTTTAAAAAATGGCCGAGCTATGCGAAAACATTTTTAACATGCTTATCGATGTGTACACTTAATCGATAGTTTGAACGTCGGTATTTAATGTAGATGTGGCCTGTGGATGATGTGGATTGCATTGAACTTCTTCTTCCCAACTTAACCATTCATGGTGACTGACAAGTCATGATAATTTTTTATAAAACAAATAGTTATTCGCAATGGACGATTCATTTTTCGGATTTGATACAACCACAAGTATACCGGTAAGGAATAAAAAACTTACAAAGTATAATGAAGTATCTAGAACAGAGATGTAAAGCGTAGGCTCGCTTTTCTTTTTTGTACAAACGCAATCGTCTGGAAAATGAAAAAAATCACCTAATTTGCCACCATGCTTTTTTCCACTTAATAATTCCAAATCTGTTAAAAACAAGACATATACCTATTATATTTTATAGGATGATGATGGCAGCGATGGGCGAATTGCGGAGCCTCCGGAAGAAGAGTACGACGCCCTCAATGATGAGACGTTCGGTTCTGCCATAAACGGCGACTGGGAGGAAGCCCACGAAACGCTTGTCCTACTTGGCGGTAACGGCGAAAAAGCTCGCAAAGACTTCACAGATCATGACCTTAGCGGTAATGGTGCTTTTCTTAATCGGCAACAGAATTTGCCATTACGTGGATTTCAGAGTAACAGCATCGACGACTTAGATTTGGAATTAAATTTATCGTCAATCAAATTAGATGACGTCGATCTAAGTACGTTCGGTGAAAGCGATGGAAGCAATCGCATTAACTTGGACTCTGGTGTTTGGACAACCCATCCCCCCTTTCCAATGCCCAGCAATCAAAATCTTTTTCGAGACAACTTTCGCAGCGCATTTAAGCCTCAGCCGCAGGCAGCCGCAACCGTAATGGCAATCACACAATTAAAGCCACTGCAGGAGGCAAATGCCAATTTTGGGATACCGCCGATGCCAACAGCAGCGACAGCTAAAATCTCAACACTTGAAGACATTGAACGTAATCTAATCATACAACAGGCAGTACCCAAACAGCAACAACAACAGCCACAACAACAACAGCTACATCAGCAGCACCCACAGTCTCTGCACCAACAGGATTTGAATTTGAGCAATCGGCAGCATTTGGTGGTAACGCCAACATTAGCCCAACACCAACAACAACTACAAAAGCAACCGCAGCACAAAGGTAAATCATACAAATAATATATATATATATATATATATATATATATATATATATATATATATATATATATTCATATATACATATATATATACATAGTGAACTAATTAAAAAGAGAAATCTAAACATCGACAATACTTCATTGTGTTTATTTTTGTTTATATATACTTATACTATCATACATATATATTATTATTATATTTTATATTCGATAAATACAATAAAATATTGTCGAAGTTTAGCTACATTTCATTTTAGCTCACTAATTGCAATACATATCTTTAGCTAAAAGATAAAAGAAAATAAATTTGCTCGTAGTCTCTTTTAATGCTAGGCATAAATAGTATAACAAATATAACTTTATTGATCAGTTAAAAGCAGAGTTAATGGAAAGTTCAATTGAAACACAACTATTTCGTATTTTAGCACCTCCTGGATTTTTAGCCACGCCTCAAACACCGCCCCCAAGGCAAAATTTGACTTTTCATGGTCCACATCCGATGGGTGGATCCAATGCAGGGCCGGGTCTTATGCCAACGCCGCAACCCCAACACCAACAGTTAAATGGAATCAGTGGGAATCGTGTGCCGCCTGGATTTATGTATCCAACTGGCCTAGGTACGAATCTGCCGCAGCATCCATTATTGCAACAACATGTTTTGCCGCCCAATTTTCCACGTCCACTGCCGAATCCACATTTGCCTACGGCGCTTAACAACTTTGCCATGCATCCAAGTTTCAATGCGATGCGCGCTGTTGGCATGCACCCGGCGGCGTATATGCAGCCTGTTCTGCCGCCCCGCCTGCCGCCACACAATCTGCTTAATCAGCAACCCAACTCAATGTATAACATGTTTAATATGCGACTGGTGCAGGAAATTCAACAGAATCATCCGCTTCTTCAGAATGCAACAGTAGCTCGTCAACAACAGCAAGCTCGACCCGGCGATCGCCCAAAGCAACAGCAACAGCAGCTGGTTCCTCAACAAATGCAGCAACAACAACAGCAGCAGCAACAACAACAACAGCAACAGCAAATCAATCGTTATGGCGGCAACTTGCCTCAAGAGGAATTCGACGATTACGCCAATCTGATGAGCACGCGTGATAAGCATTGGCTTATTGGAATTCAGCTATCACAGCTGAACACAGACACGCCATACATTGACGACTACTATTACACGGTACACAGGGAGCGTAAGAATGGACAGGTTCGGCACAGTCAGGCACACAAGGACAACCAACTAAACCATCCACTAACGCAACCGCGGGGTCATGCACAGCTTATTCTGGTTCAGTTGGGCAACAAAAATGGCTCGCGCAACGGCCAACAGCATCGCGAAAGACGCAATTCGGACAACACGAACAGCAGCAATACCAGCGGCATCACAAATAGTGGTAACAACAGCAACATCCTCTCTGGATATATATTTTCTCCCTTGAAGTTTGAAAATTCGCTGGGCAAGTTACAGTATGGAAGCGTTACAGCGCCCCGCAAAATTATTGATGCTGAAATCATGGGGAGCGACACAACAACCGCAGACAATGCTGTGTCAACATCAACGGCTGCTAGAAAAAGCACTGACAGAAACAATGAAGGTCAACCAGAGGTGGTCCTTGTGCCCAGCAGCATGCGAAAATCCCGACATATTTTGCTACACATAGAGACCCTTTATAGGTATCTGCTTAAGTTGGAGGACCTAGAGAGTCCCGAGGTAATGGCAACAATTATATTAAAGAAGAAAAAGGAGAGCGAACGTATTGCCGCTGTGGAGCAACTTGAAATGGCGAATAAAACGCCTGAAGAGCGTGCGGCAGAGGCAAATAATCCGCAATCCATGAATCCAGCGCTAAAAAATAAATTCAACTATGAAATTGAACCGCGCGATGTTTTAGTGAGTAAACTGAAAGCCGGCCTCACTTTTAATAAGGTTGTCGCCATGATGAACGTGCGCAAGGGAAAGGTATTTGTTATGCACTTTTATATTTATATGACACACAAGCTGATAGCTTAAATTTTTGATTACTTTAGATACTATTACGCCGCATTATGCCATTTATTGCTGATCAGACAATACGTTGGGCAGTTTGGAGTGGAGTATTCTGTTCACTGCAAAATGTCGTTAAGAAAGATCGAGAAGATGTGGACGGCTGTCTCTATGCGCTTTATCCGGAATTTAAAAATCAAATACATGAAGCGAATTTAGAAACAATTATCAACATTTCAGCGGCGTTTACGATGAATGACAAAAAAATGTCTGGCGTTTTCTGTAGTCGCGTAAGTTTATTAAATGATATATGTATATGTATACATAGATATAGATATAGTCGATCTTGTTTTTATGATTGCTAAATATTTCCTCATACTTTTAGTTTGGCATTCTATCACTTGTCGGATTGATACTACGCGTAGAGGCAATCTACATTTCAAACATCGATTCAACGCTTACCGAAGAGAACCGACAAAAATGGCGTGAGTTTCTTGCGCAGGTTGCATCCTGTCTAAATCGTACCATTCAAAATCAAACTATCTCAGCGGCAATTGAGTCAGATGCAATTCAACCCATGATGAATCACTTTGCGCGTTTCAAAGACTTGAAACTAGATGCACTTCTAGCTTTAATTACACAAGCTAAACATCAAATTAATTAAACGCAGGCATTATTCCTTTTTTTTATTATTTAATTCTGGGATGAAAAAGTTAAAAAGATGAAAAAGCTCCTTTGTATGAGGTCTGACATTAATGTCTTATTCAGCAGTTAATATATATGTTTAAAATATGCATTGTGTTGTATTGTTTAATTTTACATATACATTTTGAGAAACGCGCACAATTTGTAAAAGGAACTCATTCAAACAAACATACATGTACATATATCACCAGCAGGGCTCATACATTATAAAGAAACGCGAAACAAAATATGAAAGTACTCGTAAAATTATAAACTTACCATGTAAACAATTTCAAAACAAACAAAAAAAAAATGTTTTTTTCATCAATAGTATATGTGCACTTCAAAAATCAAAATACTTTGTTATGGCATTAACTATTTTGCTCATTGTATATATGCCATTCTGTATTTAATAGTGAATACTTGTCGACAACTATATTTTATTGAGGTATGTTAAATTGTTTACTTGGCTTGGCATATTTGTTTTGCATAAGCTACATTTGTGAGTAATTCAAAATTGAGTATAATTATATTTCAAATTTAAAATATACATATATTTATTATACTTTGACAGTTTAACGAATTCATTTTAATTTGTTCCATATTTTCATTATTTATGTAAAGCCTTTTTAGTAACTTTTTATACAACTTTGGTACTTTGTAAATATCAGGCTTGAAATGCATTGGATGATGTATTTTTCGTTTATTTTTTTTTATGTGGATTAAATTAAGGTAAATCCCTTATAACACAATGTAAAGTTGTCTCACAAGCAAACAATTTTATATATATAAAATATAAACATAAAAGTTTCTATTACAAAAATATTCAAAATTGTGATACATTTTGTGTATTTAAAAAAGCCTAAAATTTAAGCAGAATTGTAACAGTTTATAATTGCTCATTTCTGTTTTTTAGAAATATATATATAGAAAAATATGCAAAGCAAAACACAACGGAAAAAATTTGTTTTCAACCTCCGTTGTTCTCGTATTTGAGAGATCTTTTTAGATCATTTATTTCTGCATCTATTTCAGTAGTTTAAATACGATTATACATTTTTTTTCTTCGTGTCATACTTTAAGTTTCAAATATTATCATTATGTGTTTCTTTATCGATTTTTTTATCATTTGATATATTTTTCAGATGAAAAATAAAAAAAATACCAATAAGTCGGCTTTTCACAATTAAATTACAGATTAAGTGGATGACATATTGCATATAATACAATAAGTATGATACATGTTTGTGTATACTGATGTATTTATAGCACCATAATGTTTAAAGAATACATTTTTTTAATGTTTATAAAAAGAAAATCAAGCAGATCAAAGCAAATAATGTACTTGGCGTGAAATATTAATAAGAAAACGAAAATCTTTTCATTTGTCACATTAAATAAATAAATATTTCTATTAAATAATTTCAATTATATTTTGATTTCATTAACGTGGATTGAGAGAGTTTTATAAATTGTTTAAACAAAGTACACAACGAATACGTTTGTTACTTTATATTTTTAACATTTCTATGAATTGTTAATAAGAATTATGAAAAATTAAATGAACTTTCTTATGAAATCAAAGAAGTTTTTAATATTCTATCAAACGTATTTTTCTATTAACAATTTGAAAATTCTCCCCAATTGTAGATAAATTGTTGCACTTTCTTATATCTTTATATAAAAACAAACGAAGGTAAAATTATAGTAAAATATTGTGAGCGTGGAAAATCGGGAAAATACTGTATCTGCCACAGGGATTAAGCTAAAATCGGCTAATTTCGCATGTGGATCATCTATCACAATATGTAATAAAGCGTTACACTTAAAAATTAGCAAATTGAATGAAAAATCTTTCTTCACTCAAACCGAAAAACTCATATAACGGCATACAGTTTTGGCTACATATCAAATGCCGTTTTCCTTTTTACTCTAGCTATGAACATGTCTCTATATACTAGTTTACGTTATTATACGCGTTCGCGGAGTTAGAAAAGAATATTTGTTTTTTCTGCTATACGTGTGAATGCAATTTAAGCTAGAGACTTGAACACATACTCATGATTTCTTTGATATTATAGATATATCCATATATCCATAGATATATCCGCAAATTATATGCTTGTCCCACTGTCCCGCGATGTTGTAATAGATGTGCTTATTTTTAACTGTGAACGGGTATTACGCAATCGATTGCACCCGTTGCGTTGAGAGCGTTATAGTCCCACCTGTTAAAAGGTCTTTGTGATAATCAGCAATCCGCAGTTAATCTACTGTATCAGCAGTCGTACCTATTTGAAGGGTAACCAATTTTCTCCATCTTCTATTCTCTATGCCCCATACTCAACTTTCTTGAATATTTCTAACCAGCAACCCATATCCAGCAGAAATTGAACACAACTCGTCATCATCGACGCCACAACTATTTTCGCTTCTAATTGGAGATAACAGCGGCATTTGTCGCGACAATGGTGGCAATAATGGCGCCCAATTCGCGCACGCCCTGCCGCCAGTTTTTGTTTGGAAATCAAAGTTGTGCATATGAGTATCCGTGTCTGTTTTGTCCTGCTCGTCCTTATGAACGGACATACATACTACATATATGTAGTATACTTGGCCAAGCTCTAGGTCGTACTATACATTCGCCCCCACTGTCGCGCCATTCACACAATGGGACGGGGTGAATCGTCGCCACAAGTGCTAGCCGTATCTAGCTTTGGCTGCTGTATGTTCAGAATGTATGTGTGTGTGTGTGTGTGTGTGTAGTTCAGTTCATTGAGAAGAAAGAATATGCCGACAAGTTGTCGTCGCACTGGTCGCCGCTGGCGCTAGCGCTAACGCTTTCGCTGCCATCGTCAGTTGTACTCGCAGTCAGCGTCGACTTCGTTGATTCCGAGCTTTGAAACAACTTCCGAAGCCAGCGACACTTGTTACTCACTTTGGCGTCTTATAAAACATAAACCGCTAGCAGCATTGACCAGGGAACTTCAAATTCGAAGCGTAAAGAAATCTATTTGCAAATTGTGGATTGAATATACCAATTTGCGAATAAATACGTTCATATACTATTTCGAAAATACATCAGTATCAAAACTTTATTAGACGAGGTTACATTCACGTGTGCATATATTTTTACCATATTCATATGGGACTCATGATTCTTAAATATTCCGTATACTTTAAGAACGCATTTGAGAACTATTTTCTTAGACCAACAATTTGTATGAGTCTGCCGAAGCCTAAGCCCTGGCTAAGGTGGGAAACACCCTTCCACGAGTAATGCTTCCATTGATGAGATTCCATATTAAATTGATATTCTGTTAATAAAGATAACAATAATTTTTCGATTTCCAAAGAGTGATTTTGTGATCGGTTATTGTTTTAATGTTTTCCAGAAGTAAGGCGTCTATTTGCGGCATGATTAAGTCTTTGACGCGGCGACATTCTTCTTTGTCGCGTTTCCGAATTGTCGAGCACAGTGGTACGAAAGTGCAAAGGGATGCTCTGCAACGTTTATACATTCATAGATAGACCACCGTACACATAGTTATGAGCTGTAATTATACTAGTGTGAATGCGTTTAGAAAGTACAATTAATTAATCGCAAATATAAATGAAGCTCAGGTCAAGCATCTAAATGCTCACTGCACCACGGTTAACAGTCGACACATTGAGCTGCTGGAAGGGCTTTTTGCCAATGCGACGCCAAGGATGGACGCGGGTATTTCTCTCTTTAGGGGGTTTGTCGTTATGACTGTGTTATTGTTGCTGTTATTATGCCCTGAACCCATTAAAAATCCGAGGTCAGGGTATATTGTTTCTGCTAAAATGTATGTACCAGGCGGATATGGGCATGGCTGATCATCAAGCCACCATGAAACACATATATATTCTTGATCAAAATCAAGAACTAACCCTGTATGTCTGTCCAGCTCTCTGTTTGAGCACATTGAACTCGGGGCCTATAAAAGAATTAGAGAAACTTAGTATTGATTAAGTTTTCAATAATTGATCAAGTTTATTTAGTTATAAATTTTATTTACAGCAGACACCAAATAACTATTCGCCTACGGTATACATAGGTATTGAACACTCTACATTTTGGATGTTTTCCTCCATTCGTTTTTATATACATATGTATGTGCTTTGGTTCATAATTATACATTTGCATATCTTGAATATTTCAATAAAACTAGACAATTACGATCGAAGTTAACTTATAAGGCATTTATTGAATCGATATGGACATGGATATGGATTGATATCGTGTTGTGTATGCCAGATATTAGCTGGAAGGTTTTGAGTAACATCAGTTCAGTGCGCCACTAAGGGTATCGCCGAGTCGAGCCATCCCGACTACAGCACTCTTGTTGTTGCTGTTGTTATGGCTGGCGTTGTTTAGTTGACTTCGGCCGCCAGTCGCCGTCTGTGTTACCGTCGCCAACGCGGTTGCCGCCAATGTTGCTGGAGCCGGCAGACCGGCAGCCAACATTCGACAACTAAACTGGGCGCAGATACAGATACAGAATAGGTTTAAGATTCAACACCATGGGGACTAGAAGCGAAGTGTCGCCAACTCGTACAAATTTATTTTCTATTACTCAGTTCAGTTTTTTAAGAGTATTTCATTCTAATACGCTTACATGTTTTCATTTCCATTCATTTTGTGTGCTGTTCCGTCACCCTCATGCCCAAACCATTGCCTTTCAATAAGAAACTCAATATACACATACACATACACATAGAAATTTCATGCAAGTGGGATAATCCAAGTAATCATAAATAATGTATCAATATATATAATCAATAGAATATAAGAATAATAATAAATTACCTATTCGAAATACGACCTAATCGCCGGTCCGTGTTTTGCTTTCACTTAAGACCACCTTTTTGATGAATGTATATAGTAATTGCATTGATGCTCTTTTAGATTATTCATCACCTCACATTAAAAAAACATCACAGAAGTATTTGGAACACTGAAGCTTTCAAATTTATACCATTCTCACCCTTAAATGACAAAAATCGACCAAATTAATGAATCAAGAGCCAAATGATTTTAACATTTTGAATAAGGACGTGAGATTTAACATGGATTTTTGAAGTTCGAAAAAATAAAGTGTACGTAGTAATCACAATATATATACAATATACCGAAAACAGTAGTTGAAGGTAGTCCCTATCGTAAAAATTATATCTCCTTTTGACACTAAAAAAAACTGAATGTTTATATATATGTTTATATATATATATATATATATATATATATATATATATATATATATATATATATATATATATATATATATATATATCTGAAACTCGCCATTTAATACATATGCATATATAAATCTATAGAAGTAAATATGTGACAATGAGTCAGAAATCAGGACGTTTTGGCTGCGGCGACGGCGCCTTGTTGAACGCTTCTTTTGACGCCGTCTGCGTCAGTCTGCAGAATGCTCTGCGCAGTGGTCACAATTGCGCACTGGCTGAGGCATATAAAAGGATAAACGCGTACTTGGCTGGCATTTAGTTCGCAAGGAATCATGCCGCAGGACACAGCAGTCCATTGAGCACCGTCTAAAGGATACAACACTTCAATAGCAACGCAATCGAGGCAAACCTTCCGTTGAGCACCTGAAGTTTCAAAATATCGTAGCTCAACACGATTTTAAAAAAACAAAAACAAAAAAAAAACAAATAGTACAGTGAACCGTCTGTATAAGTGCATAAATGCACATGTTTAAAAACTAATAAACTATTTCAAACTCAAAAATTCAAAAGTGTTTGGTGAATTTGGTAAGTCATATCAGAACATAATTAATATGCAAGTTAAAAATAAACAAATAAAAACTTTGAGTTGTTACACGTTCTTAAAACCGTCAATAGTTAGGCCATATATTTATTAGCAAATTTATAGGTGATGTAATGATAAATAGTAATAAAAATACTAATTTAAGTTCTTAATTATATAAATTCAAACTCCTAATTAAATCCACTCCTGGGATCTCCTTGGCATTTTACACATGACGTGATCTCGTTTCCATTTCGCTATAAATAAATAAAGAACTCTTAAACTAAGGCATAATCCGCTCTAAATTTTTCGTACCAATATTGATTTTTATGATCATAAAATATAAACAAGTCAAAAAATATTTAAATGCTTTAAAAAATTTATACTTTTGGATTTGGAGCGTTCCAATGGGCGGAACACATAATTTTTTGTGTTTTCAGCTGAAAAACTTTAATTATTTAATTAGTTTTTTTTTTCGATTTTCACTGCCTTCAGTTGAATCTCAAGTGAGGGCTGAGGTAAATTTACTGTAAAATTGTCCCACGGTGTGGATAGATAATGGACTGTTAATCTTAAATAAGGACCTACATTAACATAATAGTTAAGTGTTGAGGCTAAGTTTCGATTAAAAAGTTTGGTAAAGCCATGGAGGAGTATCTAGATCTTAAATATTCGAAAATATAGCATATACCGATTTGCCATGGAACCCATGAGCGTGGAAATATCTACTACATATTTTTGGTCCCTAAGTAGAGCTAATAATACTTTCTGTTGTATACTGTACTATATACAGCTTCGAAAAATATTTTTTTTTGAGGTTAGAGAACTAGCTATTAGTCCGTCCGATATATATGTACGAGTATTTGAGTCTATATATGAATATTTAGAAAGTGATCCACTTCTTCAATTTTCGAGTACTACAACTATGGAATATATTTTAAATTCATGTGGGCATATCTTTAAATATGTTATTACTATAAAAGGACAGAGTTTACGTTCGACTATATATAACGAATGTCATGAAAATTTATTTTCATACGAACTGATGGACAACAAGACACTACACTCTTTCATTTCTTGAATGTATATAATTATTTATTGTGATATCTTCTTTAATACGTACGCGACGGATTGATCAACTGCTCAATGCGACAACGCCTTGTTGATTTACATTCGTGTTCGGCATTTCGCTCGCCCATCTCTATCTCCAAACTGTACGGGTAGAAGGCATTCACAATCGTGAAGTCCGAGATTTCAGTGTACCCTGAACAGGAATATGTTAACGATGATAAATATGATTATGATAATAATGAAGTTGTGACAGCTGAAACAGGTTTCTGACTCTGACTTGGCGACTACGAACGCAATCGCGAGTGGTTCCCTGTTGCTATCCTCTTTAATGGGTTTTTAACAAGTTTGCTTTGACTGAAGTGCGCTGATGATATCTTATTAGTTTTAGCCTCCTAATTGCGTTCATCTTAAGAAATCTGCCCAATTTTGCATCATGCGTCTTCGACCACCCAGGTGGACATGCCAAGCGTGCTCTGCTTGTATGCCTTTCACAATTTCTTTTTCATTTTTATAATTCCAATTAAAAGTCTATAGCTTCAACATAGATATTTTTATTATAGATATTCGTAAAATTTCGAAATATCAAATCAGATGAATCGGGGGTAAGCTAAGATCTCAAATATAATTTTGAAATTCATATATATGTATGTTTAACTGCTAATTTTTCTCTTCCTCTGATGCAGTACGAAGCAAAGTTCTTAGACATTTTTATAGTCCCAAACTCAAATTATTTCATGAATATCATAATTTATTATATATTTGGTACTACAATCTTTTTCACTTCGTATACCCTGGAAACATCAATAATTCAAAAATGGGTATTTTACTATTATTAAGACTATATTTAATATTTCCAATTGGTTAGGATTTAGAAACTACAAAAATAAAAACATTTGTTAAGAGGATGTGAGATGTAGATATTTTGCCCATCTGGCTAACTATATACATAATTGTCACTCGGAGATCTTATTTTTATCGAACATATGAGATTTCATTTCAATTTCGAGCAGTAAAATTATATAAGTTATAAAACTTTTATATGCCTTTTTAATTTTGTGGCCATGGATGAATATTATCCATGCATTTATCCATATGATGAATGTTGAGATTTTAACTCGACACTTTTCCCTGTTTTGTATTTATTATCTATAAAACTGTAGGTGATACAATTTGTCAGCAGTCTAAATATTTCCCTATTCCAATAGATTCATACATTAATTAATTAGATTCATTAAATTAATTAATTAATTTATACATCCGCGATTTGCCACGCCTCTCGCAATCGATCTGTAGACGAAGACAACAGTAGCTCGCGTGCCAAATTTTTCGTGATCTATCTTTAAACTATCCCATCTGTCACGCCCTCGATGGGCGTTGATATATCTACTATACTTTTTTCCTCACCCAGAATATACCCTATACTAACATACTGTTATATTGTTAGATTTAAACGACAACATATATACCTTCTGTATTCCGTGTAGCTATATAGAGTTACATATTCCATAAATATATATTGTATGTTAGTATCTAATATATAAGACCCTAAATGACTTCTTGAAACTGTCAGCTATTATATTCTGTCGTAAGGTGAGTCAGTCTTCGTCTTCCGCTGCCAACCCACAGTCATCGAGACCCTGCGGTTCCGACCTGTTATTATCGTAATGACAGCAGCCTATTTGCTTTTATGTTTTCAAGTCGTCCAAGCCCAAAACAATTATCTCTGCTGGAGCTGACCAACAGACTCTCCAATACTTCTTTGATCTCTTTTGGAACTTAACCGTCTCTCTCAACTTCTCTCTATTTACGTGTGTGTGTGTGTGTGGGTGCCTACGTGTAAAGGGCGCCACTGATCTAAGTACATAAGTGCAACTGCTAAATCCTTGATCACAACTATTCATCCCATTTTCTGATCATGCTGAATAGTTTTGCCAAGTCCTATCGAATACTTTGTTCCGAAAGTTCAAAACTTTCTAGGTTTTTTTTTAATAAATATGTATATGTTATTTTTTTTAGTTGGTAAGATAAAACATTGCAAAATAAGTTTAATTATGTGTCTGTTATATATAAAATGTTTAAATACATTACATATTTAACTTAATCTAAAATTTTATTAACATGCTCAAATTCATGATTCGCTCGAAATATCACGCTACTTAAAATCGCGCGCAGCCAACTTCATGTGAGTCAGAAATTGCGTACAGCCAACTTCAAGTGAGTTGAAAGTGCGCTTCAGCTGAGTATATATGCGTTTGTGTTAGTACGACGGGTGTCGCTGTATGCGAGAGAGGCCACCGACAAATTCACCACACATCCGTCAGATACAAAAACACATATATGCATGCTGTTTCAAAACGCAAGAAACTTTCGTTGTGAACGGACGTAGTTTTTCTCGGTTGCTATCCGAACATTTTTTTGTTACGCGGGCGTAACCAACAAATAAATGCAAAATAATCCAGCGCCAGTTGCTTCTTCACAGCGTTCACGTTCTATGCTGATTTAGACATTTTGGTATTGGACACATTTCTCAGTTCTCTTCGAGCATTGTGCAAGCAAAAAGTGAAATGAAATGAAAAAGGTTGAGTGTGTTAAGTGACGAGCAAACACAAATTCGTCACATGTGTAAGCCGAATCAAAATATATATTAAAGTGGAATAACGGCACACAAAAAGTGCGATGTAAGAAAAGTTGATCAATAAACAAAAACAAAAGAGGTGTACGTTGTACGTAACTTGAATTTACCATTGAAATATGTGTGACTGGTAACAAAACGTAACGCAACATGCATACAATACATACATACATACATACATACGTCCATACGTCCATACGTGCATATGTACATAGCAAATACATATGTACGTACTTCCATAGATTGATCAATGCTTCAAGCAAACGATAATACGTGTATATGTATCTGACCAAACATATGTACATATAATCACTACAAACGAACATACCACATACATACGTGTATGTATTGCGTGTTCTATGAACTATGAAACTATTTACAATAATTCTTAATATAATAACATAATATAAATATATTGTATTCTATCAGTGTAGAGTATGGGTTTAATTTTTTTATGATGTAGAACAGGAGCTAATTTGTTTTTTCTTGTCACAGTTATTATGCCACAGTCATGTTTATTTTTGCTTGGGCGAAAACAATCTTATATAATAAGACGCGGATTGTCAGTGCTATCAAAAATATATATAAATATATCTTTATCATACTAGATTCCGATACAAACGCTAGCAAATAAAAAAATAATCTTTCAAAAATCGAGCAAATTGTTAAATTTGTTATAAACGCATCTCTTCTCTGAGTCTAAAATGTTGGGAAATATTTGAGCCAATACGAAAGTCAACGAAATTCTGCAACTCTTGTTTACCTGATATCCCAACTTAAACCATCTTTGTAACCATAAGAATTGATTTTATTATTATTATTACCAAAACAGCACTCTCACTTAGATATGAGCGTATTTGCTTCTGAGTGTATGTATGTATGTATGTATGTGGGTATGTAAACAGTAAGCCAACAAATAATGCTGACGACAAGTCGATTAGTGCTTACGAAAAATAATAAATCAACCTCAACCTCATCGCGTATTTTAAATCGAAACAGTTTTTCTCACTACTACGAAAAACTGAATCATGAAAATCCACTTTGATTAGAATATAATATAAGAAATAATTTCCAATGTGAATCGTTAAATAAGTGTGAATCAAACCGACATACATATCAGCAAATTGCAATATACTACATAATCAACATAAGATTGGTGTGTTTTATACAATAGACCTAATGAGGATATAATGGATAAATAACCCCATCAATAAAGTAAGTATGTTCAATATGCATATCTATCTATAATATTTAAGTCGCTTGATTTTCAAAATCTTGATCCATTTGTCTTCTAAATGAATGAAGTACTATATAATCTGATGAATGGAAAAGCAAATATAAACGCTGCAAGCGGACGCTACCGACTATTTGATACATCCTTTACCACAATTACCATCTTGTTTGATATATGTATTATGTAGATATGTATATGTAGATATATCCCAAATGATTTTGTCAAGATGTTTTTTCATTATTAATTTCCAATGCGAAACTAGTACTGTGCTCGATCTCTTTTTCGTACTGTGCAAACAGAACTATGTATAAAGAACTTCTCCGTTGCTGATTCGTTTGATTTCCGAATATTGTTTCGACACACTGTAACACTTTGCCGGCGCCATTCCCATTCGCTTATAAACAACAATAGTTTTACCAACATACAATGAATGGCATCCATCAACATAGATGATATCGCTGTTAGCAGGTGTATGCACATACATACATATGTATTCGCAGAAACATACTTATGTACATACATACATACATCCATACATATGTATGTATCTACATAAAGTGTTTTTTTTTTTTGCATCCTTGCTCCTCCTCTGCTCTACCTTGCGTTTACTACTATTGCCAATACTAGATTTTTATACTTGTTGAATTTTCAAAAGAATTCGGAAATGTGTTGTTTCTTTGCCACCAATAGACACACACACACGTTTACATACACACATATGCATATCATATATTTATACATATACATACATACAGTATATGTATACACTCATGCAAACACACATCAGTGTGTGTGACGCTCTCTTGTGCACTTGCTTTCGTGCTCTCACTCGTTTGAATTCACCTCAAATTGTTGATTCTTCCAACTTGTCAAACCGGCTGACAAAACGACCGAACGAGCGACCAACCGACCGACGCGTCGGTCTATAGTATCGTTGTATTGTTGTTGTAGTTTCTGGCGCTGTCGTTGTTTCGTGTCTGTCTGATATAAGTTTATATTGGTGGCGCCATTGCGACGACGCCGCCGCCGACATCGTTACTATTATTTCTTTTATTACGTTTACGTCAGTGGCGCCCACTGTGGCGCCTGTGCCTCATTGAGTCTCGTCTCGTCGCGTTGTTACCCTGCCTTTGCCTTTGCCTTTGCCTTTGCTTTTGCTTTTGCCTCTGGCTGGCACGCAAGCAAGTAAATTCAATACGTATGTGTGTGTGTGTGTGTATGCATGCATATGTATGAACTTTTGTACGTACATACATACATGCATACGTACAAGTATGCATACGTACGTGTGCGTGTGTGTTCGGCTGAGCGTGTAGTCGTGCCGTCAAGTCGGCGGCGCCACTGTTGTCGTCGCGATAAGGAGCACAAGAAATGCCAGCGAGCCAGTCAGCCAGCAACAAAATGGTCGTAGGGGCCACAGTTTTGTATTTGGGTTGTTAACTTGCAGCGGTCTCTGTCAACGCCAGCGCCAGCGCCAGTCAGTGATGCTGCGCAGTCCGACACTGCCGCTGGGATCGGCATATTACTCATGCGCCTTCATTCGCTACTTGTGCGGTGCGTTTGTGCTTTTTTAGCTTTTGATAAGAGCTAATCACATGCATACATACATACATATGGTACTTGAATCCATACAAGCACATATGCATGTACATACATACATATGTATGTATGTATTCATGTACAAACAGTGCACATGCACATGCGTATGACATAATTTACATACATATGTATGTACAACGTACATACATCATGCATTGTATACTTACATTAGTATCTATGTTTATGTGCATACTACAATATACATCTACATACATATGTATGTATGTATGTAAGTGGTCGATGCCTTCATTTTAAAGTAGTAGTAAGAGTACCTGGCAATGAACCGGAAGCTCTTTGGTAATTATATATATATGTATATTAATATATATATGTGTGTGTAAATATGTATGTATGTGTGTACAGGCACAACGCTTAACCCCAGATAAGTTTTTCGTCTATTCATTTTAGTAATACTCGTTCACAAAATGAAAAATTTAGGTTAGATTTTTTTTGCACTGACTGATTTGTAAAGCGTTTCGCCTCTATTAAAGATTGAGACATAAAATTTGCAAATTGTTTACATACAGATGTACACATGTTCATACATACATACGAGTGTGTGCTCGAGTGGATCCTTGTTTAATAAAGTTTTAGGATTATTTCATTTTAGATACGACTGTCGCATGGTGAATTAATTTATTATAACTTTGAGAGCATAAACATATTATTTATAGACTTATAGAACCAACAGATCCCATGTGCAGGTAGTTCCATAAATTAGGTAAAATAAAATATTGAATTATGTTAGAAATTGAGCAGATTTGGGTCGGGAACGAATATTATGCAAACAATTAGGCAACGTTTTAGCAGCTCTACCTGTTCCAATTGTGTGTTTAATTGCGTATATACCCTGAACCCGTTGAAACTCGGAAATCAGTTTATAATGTTCTTGTGAAAATGTATTGAACACGCAGCAGGAGGCGTGTCAGACCCATAAAGCTTATATTCCTGATCATTTTGACGAGTTGAGTCGATGCAGCCATGTCCGTCTGTCCGTTCGTCCGTCCGTATGAAGGCAGCGATCTCGCAAACCACAAAAGCTTGAGATCTGAAATTTTAAATGTATATTCGTGTCTACCATACGTAGTACGAGCTTATCATTTCTTTTCGATAGCTCATTCCATTTCCTAATCGATAAAAATCGATAATTTGACTTCGTTTTTAAGCGTAACTTGTACGCCGTTAGAGTTAGAGTTTAGTGTGTATATCCGTGTAATGAATACAAATATTTTGTAATTTTTGGATTTTGGATACCACGCCGCCTTCTCCCCAAATTTGCAAAAACGTATTTCAAATACTAGAGAGTTGTACTTTGGCAAATACATACATACGTGTGTATGTGCGTGTGTGTGTTGTTTGCTGTGTATGTATAAAAGAACCCTGAAATGATTACAGAGGTGTCCAGGGTATCTCGTAGTTTAGCAGACTCGACTAGAGCACTCTTGTTTGAATTTGTTTCATTTAGTTTTCTTATATATATATATATATATATAATATATATATATATATATATATATATATATATATATATATATATATATATATATATATATATATATATATATATATATATATATATATATATATATATATATATATATATATATATATATATATATATATATATATATGTATTAATTACATATTAACATACATCATAAGTATGAAATGGC
Source organism: Drosophila anceps (assembly GCA_035045945.1). Classification (NCBI taxonomy): domain Eukaryota; kingdom Metazoa; phylum Arthropoda; class Insecta; order Diptera; family Drosophilidae; genus Drosophila; species Drosophila anceps. Next base: position 803,829 of record JAWNON010000172.1, read on the forward strand.
CAATATAAAGACTTTCATTTTTTCAAACAGAAAATAAAATTTAATAAAAAAAGAAAAAAAAGCACAATATTCAACAGTTGAGTGCCAAAAAGCTAGATTATATAAGGATGGGGATAGGAATGACGATAAGCATATATATATATAACAATTATTCTCCATAAAATGTACAAATATTAATTAAAAACTCTCACGACGTAAACTTATTTTGTATCTTTTGTCAAGGATCCTAAAGAACCAAACACTTTTACCGACGTACAGTGGATTACAGCTACTATATCAATGACACATACAGCCCTAAGCATAAGCATTTAATTATTTCCATAATATTTGGTAACTCGAAACAATCTTTTTTTTACTTTGCAAAGCGAACCAATAATAATTGAATTCCACTTCTTTTTATTTCTTTTATTTGCAGAGTGCATATCAAAGCAATCGAAACACCACCAAAATCATATCATAGCTAAAAGCCTTTTGAGTGATACAAAGGAATTCGACTTTACCGCCAAGCCAAGCCTAGTCAACGTAAAATAATATTTATATGTATTTATATGCATATGCAATCTTATATACATACCTATATGTTAACATTAAGAGAACAGTGAAAACTGTAATTTGAAGGAAGTTAGAGTCAACCCAAAATCCTAACCCACCGCACATATCAGAAAGCAATCGAATCGTCGACAAGCCGAGCCTTATGAGTGCGTCTTAATAAAGTTGATTAACTCAAATAATGCACATTCGATAATATCGATGTTACCAAAAGAATTGATGTCCCTCCATGATATTCCCAAGAGAAAAGAAAAAAGAACTATGGCGTTATGCGTCAAGAAACAATCCGGCTATGTGCGATGCGGATGGGATACCGACACCCATGCAGCAACAACAGCCGCTTCACCATCTACATCAACGCCACCTTCAGACTTGCGCCAGCTTCTGTTGCTGCTACACGGATCAGTCTTCACTGATGGTGCGGCAGCTGAGCAGCCCACCACCACCACCGTACTGTTCAATACCCTGCTCCATAGACTGTTCAGGCTCCTATCGGCTCCTACACTGTCAACAACAACAACAACAACAGCAACAACACCAGCAACAGCAACAACAACAAAAACAAAAACTGAGGTATCACACAAATGCGGAAGAAGAAATTTCTGTGTCCCCCTCGGCGACCGACGAATCGGACTATTCCTATATAAAAGATGGTTGCAGCTACGTAAGCTCTGGCGTAGGCATATTGAGCGACGAAAACGGGCTCTGTCCGGGGACGGTACCGGCTTGTTCCAATGCACATTTAACGACGGTCGCAGCAACCTTTGCAACGACAGCGGCGAACATGTTTCGCAATTGCTGCGGCGGCGGCAGCAGCAGCAGCGGCAGCAGCGGTTCGACGACAGACTCCGGCAATGGATTCTTTTCGAAAGCGAGCCCGGTCGACAGCAGACGTCACAATCAGAGCCGACAGCGCACATCCCCATCCACACCCACCTGCCCAATGCATACCCAGTCGCTAACGTTGTCCACAGCTGGAGCACTGTCAATTTCAACGACAGCTGTTCGTCAACGTCCGGTACAACAAATCTTCAATGCGCTACTGAAAAAGCTCAAGAACAAACAGTTAACCGAGCTACTCCAGGCCGTAAAAAGTCGTGTAGACCCACGGGCCATCATATCAACCACACCGAGCTATCTGCAGTGCATTCTAATCAAACGCACTTCGCCCTTCGACGAAGAGCCGCATCTGACCACGTGTCAACTTTTTTTTTGGTCCGACCTCAGGGATGCCGGCGAACTAAGGCGTCTGCCCACCTGCCCCAGTGCTCAGGATTACGTCTATATCTGCTGCAATCCACTGCACTGGTATCGGATAAACCATCCAATCGATTCAGGTAGGTCAATAGCTTCTACATCTATACATTTATGTATGTATTGTGACTTTAAAAATCGCTTAAATAAAACGATATATCATAAAACACAATATTCTTTAAATACGAATACATGAAGTCCTTTTGAAGAGACCTATTCTTAAGCCTTTATTATTAACTTTTCCCTGATTCCCATGGTTGATATTGCAATTTCTATCTGACTCGAATATACAAAAATATTTTCCAATTGTATAATTTCAACTGCAGTATACGATATATTTGGAAAACTATACTGAACTTACGAAGTGCTGAGATTTCTTGCAATTGTGCACTTAAGAATGTGGGAAATGACAATATGAACTTTATCGCTTTTCAGTAAGTCTAGAGATTTGGGCTTAAAAATGTGTATACTATCGCCAGATAGTTACTTTAATCTTTGTTTATATATGTCATATAAAGATTCCTTTACGATTTGGCGTGAGTAGTACTGTAGCACGAAAGACTTCCTGTCTCGAAGGAAAATACAATACTTACAATGCGTATCCTTAGCAAGTAAATCGTATATGTATGTACATACGGCAAGACTAGAAGAATGAATTTTTCTGATTCATTGGATTCTTGTAATAAGAAGCTATAACGAAAACCTAACTATTTATATAGTCAAGTTTTGATTAATATCAGTGCCCATGTACATTGTTTTGTGTAAAAAAACAATGTGATGGTTATCTACTAGTCGTTCTCTTCCTTGTTAATTGAACGCAAAACTTGACTAAATTTTGACAATTGATAAATTTATATATGTACATATGTTGTATATAATTATTTTTCGATGCTTACTTTCCCGAAAAAGGTATACATACAATATTTAAGTGATTTCAATATCATTAAAGTTATCATCAAAAATTTGGTTAGTTGGGTTACAGACAGATCGAGTTATTTGAAAATACCAACAGGCTTAAACTTAATGAAAACCGGTCTCACTTTAATGTAGTTTTTGTATAACTAGATTCGGAGGCAGGCATCTGATTGTTGAGATGATTTATTTGATTTTTTTTAGTTGTTTTAACTTTTTGTTTGCCGAAATACTCTATTATTATTCGTTCATTCCATTCTGTCGATGCAGTGGGTGCATATGTATATATATGTGTATGTACATACATACATACATACATAGAGAAACACACATACAGACACATGTAAGGATGTATATCATCTGTGTAACATAAAACCAATTACTGTTAATAGCAAATACTTTTCGTTTCGAGCAACAACCGTTGTGCTTCTTCTGCCAATTGCCTTTAATGTGCATGTTAAAAAAAAGCGTGGACCTCCCTGATGCACGACGGCAAAGGTAAACAGGCTCTTGGAGGTATGAAAGAATGGATCGTGCTGTGTTTACCTGTTCGACTGTTCCGCGAGTAGCAGCAACATCAGCGCATTTCGTTTGTGTTTCGTAGTCTGTTGTCGGTGAATCAACTTCCCGATACCGAACGGAGACAGGTTTTTTTTAATGATGGCGCCGAGAACATTGAACAAGACGATAATGTTATTCCCTCCACATCAGCAAAAAAAATGAACATGATTCCTGGAATTGAAGCGAAAGCGACTCGACAAGAATCGGGACGTATTAAGGAATTTGTTTCTGTATACATACATACACAGTATAAAGATCTCTGTTCCTTCGTCTTCGCAAAAGAATTCTCATAAAATGAAAACTTATTTTGCAGCAGTTCAAACATGGTAAATGTCCATGTTGCATTCCTAATTATTTAAGGCGAAAACAAATGCTCTGCTCGCATATAGTTCGTCTTGAAGCACTTAAAGTTATAGTTACTGGTGGGCAAATAATTTTATAATTATATTATATTTAATAATAATTTTCTTTCATATTAATCAAAAACCGATATTTCGATTTTATTTTCAAATCATAACTAAGAAAATTGTATGTTGAAAGTTGAATTGTTTTAGTGATTAGTATTCGCACTTAAACAAGTAATCACATTTCCTTTGATAGTTATTAATTCATTCGATCAATATTGGGGCTAAGGGTATCTCCTAGCCGTACAAACCCAACCATTAGAAAGTCCTACTTGTTCTTTATTATTTTGGGGAATCGGGCACATCAACCAAAAAACAAATATGTCGATATATATGTATGTATGTATATGTATTAAGGTAAAGTCAGTTGATTTTTTTTATGGAGGTCGGTGGTCGCTTCGCTGGATACGCTGCGCAGCGTCATTGGGGTGATAAAGGCAACGTTGGAATTTTACTGCTCCCTTTGCTTTGAGTCTGGCGTTTTCATAAGGTTTTTAAGAATCTATCGATTCACGCGACGGCGGCGTCAGCGTAGCAGCGTGGCAGCCGCAGCACTACAGCAGCGCCAAAACGTAATCAGGTTAAACTGGTACTGGGGCTAACTAAGTCGACGGCGCCGTTGCCACTGTCGCTGCCAATGCTGTTGCTGCTGCCAGTTCTGCTGACGTTTGCAGCGCCAGCTTCCTCCGCTCCCAGCGGTAAGCGCCGCACATCAAACGATTTGTGCGCCAATAAAATGTCCCCTAGTGCTGCTGGCTGATATGCAAACATTATTTATTTTATTTATTTATTTTTATTTCGCCGCGCTGATGTTTGGCCTGGCTGCGCTCAAGTTTGTTGCTGTTTTATACCCTGTACAAAGAAAATTCAAATAGGGTATATGTGTGCTATTGTATATATTTATGTATATATATATATATATATATATATATATATATATATATATATATATATATATATATATATATATATATATATATATATATATATATATATATATATATATATATATATATATATATATATATATATATATATATATATATATATATATATATATATATATATATTTATTTATATATATATATATATATATATAAATTCGGATAGTTTCTACAGTATTTATATGCAAAAGTTTATACTGCTAATCCAATCCCGTATGCTGGGTATCTTTTAGTAGAGCTCTCTTGAGCGCTTCTACTTGTTTTATTTTCTGATATTGCCTCTTTTTTGTTTCGGTCTCGCTTTGCTTTGGCTTTGTTGGATGTGTTGTGTGTGTGTATGTATGTACCATACGTGCATATGTATATGTATGTATTCTCGAATACCTAATATTGTACTATTTTTGTGAAGCATGATCTCATCGCACAGCTTGTCTTAAACACGCGCATTTCAACCCGTCGTAGTCTTGGGTAATTCTCCAAACTGTTTACATTTATTAATATACTAAAATCGTTTTATCTGCTGGTCATTTATTGTTCAATGACGAATTGTGTTTGCGATACCAAGGATCTGGCTGAAACTGATTATCTGCATGGGTTAGACGAGGCTCTAAGCCTAAAAAATATAGAAATCAACTGAAGGCCTAAAGCAAGCGTTTAGAGATGTCTATAACATCGTTGCTTTCTACGTTGTATTTCTCATAGGTCATAGGCGCCATGGTGTAGATGGCTTTCAAGGTGCAGACAAATGTTTAATCACAGTTATTTAGAATACTTAAGATTTTTAGATACTATAAGATCAGTTGAATAAACCAATAAAACAACTCATTTCCATCGATAAAAGTAAAATATTGACTTCTAACTCGTATTGTCTGCTCAGGGCTTTATTATTTTCGAGTTTAGATATTATGTCTTGGCTTTTCGAAATACACCTTTGATATACATATTTATTGTTTATTTTATTTAGATCGTATAACTAGAAAAAAAAACTTTTAAAATAATTAATTTTTGTACATGAGTCATGGTATCTGAAAGTCGGACACTCCCGACTAGACTACTCTTGCTTATTATTAATTTCTCATAGCCTATCCGATCGTGGAAGAAGATGTACACAGTTATTCCTTATCAGTATCAGCAGTGTAATTGGTATAGTCGAAGATTTCTAATTAAGTGGTTGCTCTATTCAAAAGAAGAATCTTGTTGGGCTCTAATGCATTTAATAACAAAAAGCATTGTTTAAATTTGTAATTGGTATGTATCTTAAATATATATGTATCTTATTTAACATAAATATATGTATGTACATATGTTTATATGATTATTTTATAAGCCTGCATAAAAACTTTTTTTGTTTCGTGAAAATGTATCAAGAGTACTGTGACTTTAGTGGTAGATTGTATTAGTGAGTCAAAAAATTAATGTCACCAAACGCTAGAACTTTTCATAATGTGGGGTGACGCCTCATTGAAAATCTAATATCTGTATTTATATATATGTAGGTACATATGTATGTATGTATGTATGTACATAAAACAACTTATTAACCACTTATTGAATAAAACTAAATTTTTGATAAAATTGTTCCTAGAACAATGTATGTAAACACATATATGTATATACTAAGTACATAAGTATATACTAAGTACATATGTATGTAGATTATGTAATGTGTTTTGTTAAATTAAGTCTCAAGTTCAAAATTCAAATTGGAACCAGTAAAAGTGATCATAGAACGTGAAAGTTGAATGTATTTTGTTTTCAACTAAATACAAAATAAAGCTAATGGCAATGAGTGCTAAAGGAGTGAGTGCTAAAGGATAACTGTCAAATATATTTATCCGAATAATAATAATAATTTCCGTATAAAGTTACGAATAGGTACATTAATACATGGACATTCAAATCATAAAGCCTTTATATGAATTCCTTTTTTTGTGCATTTTCAGAGTCCGCACCCCCGCCGTATCAGCGATCAAAAATGCTGAGACTGAAAGATCAAGGTATGTTAATCATTTTTGGTGGCTATGGCACTGAACTGATCAGAAATCGGTAATTCTAGATACAGAGGAAAACACTCAAAACAACAACGAAAGCTCGTCGATGACTGCGTGGGCCGTGCAGAAAAACAGCATCATCAAACAATCGGAGTCCCAGTTGTATGTGCCGAGTCTTGAGTCTTTTACTACTGATGGAAAAGGTGAGTTTACTTGTGGCCGGCCCGGCCCTACCGACCGAAGTCGGAACGTGGCCTCTTCTTCTCTTTTTCTTATCTTCGGCGCTGTTTTATTAAGAATTTGGCTAAACAGCAAGCACCTCTCGGCATTTGTAGTCATTTTGTATGTGTGTTTGTGTGTATGTATGTATGCATTTGTAAGACATACATATATACAAACGCACGCATACATACTTGTTTATATAGATATAAATACATATATGCATACATGCGCGTACATAAATGTGTTTATGCACATACTATAGGATGTGTGTATGTGTGTGTGTGTGTGTGTATCTCTGTATGTGTGGTGTGAATGTGTGAGAGAGCGACGGCAGCAGTCGCGTGCGTGTGTTTGAGCACGCCGGCATGGGCCGAGCCAGGCAGTCAAGTTGTTCGTGGCGCCAGTTTGCCGCGTCAGGTCGTCACTTTCTATATTGATATTAACTTTTAAACGAAAACAGCAAAAACAACACGAAAATAAATAATGAGCGAAAAACAAATACAAACAGTGCGAGGCGAATGCGAGTCGGCGTCAACGTCGACTGCGACGACAGCAGCAAAAATCTTTGGCGCTTGCTTACGAAAGCTTCAATAGAGCAGCGCGGGCGCGGCTACACAGTGGTTCAACTGCGGCTGTGGCTGGTGGCTGGTGGCTGGTTATCGCTTCAGCCAGCTACACAGAGGGTAGCGGCGATCGGCGGTAGTGGCGTTATGACTATGATATCATTCATGGCGCTGCCGCCAACGCCGTCGTCGAACTGGACAATATTTATTTCTCTTTTTTTCTTTATGGCATTTTCGAATAAAAGCTTTTGCATTCGAATGAGCCGTTAGCTTAGTATTGCTAAAAATAGACAAAGCCTGCCTGCATTCAGCAAATTGAAGCAATTTGGTCTATGGGCATGAGGCTCTTTTATGCTTGTTAATACGTAATTAATTAAAATTAAAAAAGTGCGCGGCTCCTTGAATGCCTAATCAGAAAATCTCTTTTTTTGCCCATGCTCATATTACATCAATGAACATACATACATATGATGTATTATAAATATACAAGCAAATGAATGTTGTTTACATAATCGTTAATACATGTAGTCAATGGTGCAATGTCCATTTTACTATCCGTCCGTCCGTCCTCCAACTGTATGAACAAAAATCACTGTTAAAAGATACTTCAAATTAGAATTAATATGGTTAATAGAATCCAAAGTATCCTCTCTAAAGATTAATACCAAAATATAAAAATATTTGCGCGTGGCCAGTTGGTGAAATCTATGTATGTATATCAGCTGCCCTTTTAAAAATTTGTACATCTAGTCAACTCTTTTTGAGCCGTGAACGATTAATATTCTGTCGGTTGCGTCAGACTTACTTGTATTTTATTCGACTTAGTTGTAGTTATATTTGGCCGCAAATTTCACGATTGTTTAAAAGGACTTGTACACATATGTATGTACATATATAGATGTATGTATGTATATAGGTACATGCACTTATGTATGTATTTAAATCCAAGGGAATCCACATTTAAGAAAATTCTGTAATGCATATAATTTAATTAATTAATATACATTACACCTATATTTTATATTTTTTATAATTTACTATTATCTTTTTTTTGACTTCTTACCCCACACTACTATTTATATGAAATTCCGATCCGACATATCTCTTAAATCGTTAAAAATTTATTATTATTCTAATCGAAAGTAAATGGATTGTTTCGCAGTTGTGTTCCATGCATTGTACTCTAAGCAAAAGGTGGGCATCCTATAGTAATGAAAAAAAACCGTTTCACTCGATTTGAATTTTGTGTTGTGGAGCACTACTATTTTCATGAGCTCTACTGTATGTACATATATATGTACGTATATGTTACTTGTATGTAATAATTTATAGTTACCTACGCTCGTTTCAAGCAAAACTAAAAGAACTTACTAAAAAGTTTTAATGTTTAGTCATCCTTAGATAAGTTTTCTCACTCAGGCAACCAGCATGGAGCATGAACACCAGCCCCAATCTATGCAGACCTAACCGAAGACTATTAAACCAAGTTATAAACCAATAATAATAAGAAATAAAGATGTTGCCACCTCAGCATGCATAAAAACATATATATGTATGTATGCACTTGTGTACACATACGGATATGTATATGTGTGAGTTTGTTTGTGTACTTACAACACCGACATGTGTGGCCACTACCAAAGTTACACTGCTCGCACACGCACGTATACCTAACATATATGTATTGTGTGTGTGCGTTTGTGTGTACATAGATAGCATTTAAAACAATCTAAATTTAAAGATGATGTAGTAGCCAGTCGGTTCGCACTTCTGTTTGTAATTATGTAGTTATGTACAATTGTGTGCATACATACATACAGACATACATACATGCATAGCACATTGACTGAAAAATACAAAACAACAAAACAACAACGCCCAGGCGGCGCTAGAAATCCCAAAGAGTCAAAGACGAGAACAAAATTCCCCTCATCGATGGCGTGTGCCAGAGCAGGCGCCAAAGAAATGGCAAAATAGCAGAACTGCAAAGGCTATAAATTGTATACCCTGTATTGAATGCATGAGCTGTGGTTCCCAGCTTCATTTCTAAAAATGCAATCAATTATTAAATTAGCTGAATAAATCGTAAATAAAGAAGCGAGCTTAGTGGAAGTGTACAAAAAAAAACATAAATAATTTTTGCCTTTGCTCCGAAAATTAAAGCAAAAATTATATTGAATTGCTTCCTGGATTTCTCATTTCGAATTTTTGTTACGTATGTTTTGGTATTCAGGTGCCAAACTAACCTTTGATTTTTAGGCAGAGACAGATCTCATATAGTATATTTTCTTGATCAGGACGACGAGCTGAGTCGATGAAGTTCACACTATGATCGCTGCGATCTCGTAATCCCCAAAAGCTAGAGACTTGAAATTCGAAATGTATATTCCTGTACAAGCTTGTAATTTTTTCTATAACTTTTCGAAAAAAATCGATAACTGGATTTTGAGTGTAGCTTGATGACCAAAGAGATGGAAACATCTAATTTAATATGTTTCTGTTTGTATATGTATATACATTTATAAGAAAGTCCATCTATAAGAAAAGTTTTTCAACAATTAGTTCCTCTAAGTAGCGCAGCAGCTACGTTAAGCAGAACTCGTGCTTATGTATTATTCGAATATCAGCTTTGCGCAGGGTTCAGGGTACATTTTGGTCGGGTACAGCACTCTTACTTCTTTGTTTTGGCAATTTGCCTTAGTCGAAAAATACTTTATGGTGTCAATGACGAGTCAGGTCGACATTGTCGACATAGCCGTGAGCAAAGTCGACCCGATTGTGTAAAAGTCGCAACATGCAATTTGAACAGGACTAAACATCTTTGCCAGTCAGCAGTCTGGGGACACGTATAACCCAAATTATGTTTACATACGTCCGTGCATCCATGTATACCAACTCTATTAAAGCTAGGCATTTGAAATTTTTAAATACATATTCGCTTACTATAATTTCTATTATAGTTTTGGCACGACGTACAGACGTACAGACTTGAGCCAGCAATCGGGAAAACATTTATCATATACATTTTTCAAGCTTAAACATTAAACTTTCATAGCTTAAGTAATGACTTCAACTGTGGCCTAAAAATTTATATATGAACACTGTGAGTGAAGGAAATTAGAAAAAATATATATTACAGATGTAGATCTAGGATCGCCGATGGGCCACTGTTGATCTCCTCTAATAAAAAATTTGTCTGCTTTGATAGTTGCTTCTGTCAGAATGCAATATATTTACTTAGTTTTAATTGATTTGTCTACTTAGACAATTTAAATTTTTTCATGCGGTAATGGCAGACTTGGAGATAGCCTGAACAACTTAAAATGAAATAACAAAAATTATTTCTTGATTTTTTTTTGTGATTGGGGTTATCAAAAGAATGGTGTGTACTTCGGATGGATCGATATAAAATTGATGTATAACTATTGCTCTCAAAACATACGGAAAAAGCTTGGATAACTTAAGTTGGATATCGCTCTTTAGCACTTTAATGCTTATTGAAAAAATAGCGCATGGTGAAATATTGGTTCCAAGATCGACCATTAGACAGAGTGTAGAAATTCTGTTATATTTTTAATACTATTTCTAGTAGAGATTTAAAATTTGGAATATATACTCGCATACACAATCTCGGTATAAAAATATATAGTAAAATATTCATACTATATATTTTTATACCGAGATTGTGTATACGAGTATATATTTCGTACGTACTTAGAAGGCGTGTCAATCCAGGCTCTCTCATGAAATATACCAAAAACGATTTGACTGTTTTGAGATTGTGCTGTTCTTACTTTTTATAATTTATGTGCGCCATTAATTGCTGAATTTCCATTTTCAGTGGATGCAGAATTTACATAAATTTTAAGATAATAAGTCCATGACTATAGCTGATGCACTGATCTAATTTAATTTTAGATCACAGCGCGAATAATAATGCATGGTGCCAGATTGCCTATTGGGAACTGTCGCAGCGTGTTGGTGAGCTGTTCCATGCCAGGAAGTTGGCAGTCAATATCTACACAGATGGACCAGTGGATTGTGCCGGAGAGAGTATGTGCTTACGTCAATTATGTGGGAAGCGAACATCGCAGGATGCAGTCCAAGCCGCCCGTCAAAAGATCGGTCTGGGTAAGCTCGAACTGTGGACGCTTAGTTGAATACATTTATTTTACATTGGCTGTTATAGGTGTTACTCTAAGTTTGGAGTGTGGGGACGTGTGGATCTACAATCGAAGTAATGTACCGATATTTGTTGATTCGCCAACACTTGCCGAACGCTTGGACCGGGTTTGTAAAGTGATGCCTGGCTATTGTCTCAAAGCCTTTGAAACACACAGGTACAGTTGGATAAATATACATATACATATATATGTATGTACCTTATATATATTGTTTGTTTTTAACCAATCTCTTATGCTTCAGGGCTCAATGGCTGGCTGGAAAGCAGATGCAGCAGGACCATTTAGGACCAATTGACCGGTTTAGTATGAAGATCAGTTTCGCCAAGGGCTGGGGTAACATGTATCGTCGTCCGGATATTATGTGCTGTCCCTGCTGGCTAGAAGTTCACTTTAACCATCTGCGGTGACATTGCCAGTTACCGGCTAATGCTTATTTCTTCGCGACAGCAGCAGTGTTACGTTTACCGGACTCGGTTACCACTAGCCCGATGGACAGCAAGCCTAATGTGTACTACCGGTAGCAACAGCAGCAGCTTCAGTTAGTCCAAAGGAAGCACACGAGACTGGGTTAAGTAAGCATGTATATTTAGAAGACTACAAGCAGCAATTGGTACAAGGAGTTTGAAATTGCAGCAAGCGGGCTAGCAAGAAACTAATCTATAAGGGGCAACAATGGACTGCAAATTATATACTTTAAAAAGTTAAACTTTATTATGAAAAGTGTTTCAATTAACTGCTAAATGCCACATCGAAATTAACTTATGTATAAAGTATGCGCAGCGACGGAGCTAGGAGTGTTAAATTCAAAAAGTTATTGATTGTTGAACATAGCAAAATTAAAATCCTGTGATTCACTCTATATGTACATTTACATATGTATTAAGTATGTATGAATGCAATGAGCAAAAATGTCAAATGTATGTACAAACACTAAATACATGTACATATCTTATTTTAAATTGTATATACATATGTACTTAACAAAGGTAGGCAAAAAAGCGGATGTAATCGATTTAGTAATGACAGCGCATACAACTTTACCATTTATTTCTTCAATGTTAAAAAGTCACTACGAGACTCATGGCATATGATTCGCATATGCATTCACATCCTTTTTTTTGGAGAGAACATACAAAAGTACAAATTGTCTTAGCCAGATTTTGTGTTATAATTAGAGAAATGGTTCAGTCTATTTAATCTTGGCAGTTTGTATACATAGCAAAAGAAAAAGAAATCATGCCCAAAGGATTTGTTTGTTATCAGAAATTATTTAACTTTCGGCGAATTTTGTAATGATATAATTCGCGTTTTAGTTTTTTTTTTCATCCACCCCGAACCCTACACTCAGTTGCCTTTCAATCTGACGGAAATGCAAATTTGAGCAAGTCGAAAGGTTTTGTACAATATAATAGCCAATAGAATGTGTAAAGTTGCTTATTCTCGATTTTTCCGCAATGATGATGAATATTACAAGGAAAGATGTTTAAATTCGATCACACATCAGGGCCACTGTAAATAATGTTGCGTTACCAATTTCCCCCTTCAACTATGAACCATCAAAAATTACCTACGCATACATACATACATATGTAAACATGTACATTTTAATTCCAAAAATTTATATTATAATAACTATACGCCCTTTTATGAAACCCATAAGTACGTACGTATGAGGACATAGTAAAACTAATTTTAAAAACAGCTTGGACTTGGGTCATTTTGAATTTGTGTTTGTATGTATCTGCAAATGTAAATTAATACATTCATACTTACGTATATATGAATGTATCTATATTTATTTGTAAATTCATACTTACAGCATCTTCAAAATGATCAAATATTAATTGAGCGTTAATAGTTGTAGTTGTACTGTTAAGTTTTAAGAAATATTTTGTAATAAAATTTAAACTTATATACAGATTTTGATTTTTCACTGTCATCTTTGTATTTTGCTATCCACTCAATGTTACTCAATGCCATAATTAATATTATAAGAGTTTGTAATTCGTTTTATTTAAATGTATTATTTATATTATTTACTATTTCAATATTTAAGTGCTTGAAAGTACCCTTTTTAGCACAGTCACAAATATTAAAATTATGAAAAAAGATTTTGTCTGTTCAATCCTACGGCCCATCAGCCGTATATTCATTTTAAATATTTTGCATAGGTGTTTTTCTGATCAGCTGTCACACCCCAATTAATTGGGGTATAAAAAAGTTGGTAATTATTTAGGCTTGGTCAAAAACCTTTCTTTAAATTACGTACTGGCTGCAGCAAATGAGGTTACTTAGTTACATCGAATAGACGGTTGATACTATTAGCAAATATACATAAATATAGTATTTGCATCCAATTCTACGGGTCTTGGCTAATACTTGGAAATCTCATTCGGAGAAAAGTGAACTAAAAACAGTGGAATGTTTCCAGGAGTTGTGTTTTTAACAGTTTTTAGTCGTCATATATGATGATATTAAATACTTATTATTAAATACTACTCAATACTAATAATAATTTAAAATTTTTTTTTGGGTATCATAGCTCCATTCAAAGTTAATGAACCATTAAGCTACTTCTTTTTAATATCAAAGATAGTCCTCACAATTAGTATATAATTTTGATCGCTTCATGGGTTATTGATGGTACAGATCTGAGGGAAATGTGTATATTATTTTCTTATGTATAAAATTCTGTAAGAGTTTTGCAGTCCGGCGTGACCGCCTTTAAATACTTTTTTGCGAATAATCAAAAAATATACAGAATTTTACCTGGGAAACTGGAATTCTCACCTGCTGAAGAAATGAAAACAGTTGAATCTTTTTATGTAAAACAGTCAGGAAGCAGTCTTCAGTAACTAAACTATCCCATTTTGAAACCCTAGCTTAAAAATATTGCAAGATATGGGTTTTCCGATTTGTCCCACTATCAATTTTTTTTTCATATTTGGTATATATATATATATATATGCATAATGAGTAAAGAAGGTCAACAGTTACTAAAATTCGAGTTTCTAACTTTGAATCTTTAGAAGATAAAGTTTTTCCCGATTTACCATGTCTCCAGTGGGCATAGACATATAACTTTTACCTAGTCCTTACGCTCCGAAACTGGAAATTCCAGGGAATTTTTCAATATGCCCTGCATATAGGTGTAAAAATTATTTATGGGTCACATAGGAAGGTCAACAACTCAATTATCGATTCTTAAAGGATGCTACGCTCCTATGGATGTAAATATATCCGCTATATCTTTTTATCTTGGGCTATGAACCCAAGTATATACGCCAAATTTCAAGTCAACAGTGCTTAAAATATAACATAATTTGTCCGAAACACTATAAAGTTACATCCCTAGCAGGCGTGGATATATGTATAATTATATTCAAAATTAACTATAATTAAACAGATCGTTCCTTTCTAAATGTACCTTTTTCGAGACTTCCAAATTGAATAAATCTGTTCGTCAAATGTTTTTATGTTTCTAATTCCTGTATCCATAAATATAAAAAATCGTTGATGAAGAACAAGTGGAAGTGACAGACGATATAAGAAGGGCGCAAAGAAATGCAAAAGGCATTATGATGGAGCACTCGACTGATTCATTCTTGGTTTTTGCCAACAGTGAAAATACTGCTAAACAGATTTTTGAAAATTTAAGTGCAATTTACGAACGAAAAGTCAACTTCTATTCCGATATCAACTAATCGCATTAAAGTTAAAAGGTGATGCTCCGCCATTGAACCATTTTAATTGATTTGGCAACCGTAAAGTAGACGACAGGAGTTTTTAATCTTAGCAGCTCTGGAAGAAAGGAAGATGCAGAACATTGGCATGACAATTGAGTTTAACCCTGGAGGCATGAAAGTCACCAAAAATGGTAACTTGGTATATGATGGAAAATGTGAACCTAATGTACCAAATCTAAAATTTTAACTGAATGGTACACTTCAAATATTAAAAGTGATGCAGTATGTTTCTTTTTACAAGCAAGATTTTGCCATATAAATATAGGAAAATGTTTGATTCTTCGATGTACACCATTTTAAATCTATTTAAGAATAATAACAAGTAAAATCGTTGCAGTCAGGCGCAAACAGACTGCGTGATACTATGTTCCCAAAAGAGCTTCTGGTAATTTATTTTGTTTTGTCCAAAACATGTTAAGTGGACTCTAGTCATTAGGGTAAGGTAACGTAACAGAAAAATTTGGATGCTTATTCTACAAAATGTGGAAATTACAGGGCTTCTTGTGCCACGCCAGTCACTCAATTGTCCACTTTTGAAGTTTATAGCTTTAATACTTTAGGAGATATAAACTTTTTCGGTTTTCCACCCCTCTATTGGCGTAGATATATCCGCCGTATATTTTTTTAAACTTGGCTTGTCATCCCGAGTATATATTCCAAATGTTCGCTATCTAGCACTTCATTTTCGGATTTGCACCCGCCCCTAGTAGGCGGATCGGGAAAATCTTGACACTTTATAATTCGAGAGTATACCCGACTATATTCATACGGACATGTTTTTACCAGAAGCACCTATATGAATAGAGTACCACGCAGTCGGTTGCGTCCGACTGCAATGTTCCACTTGCTTTCTTTTGTTTTGAAATTACAAAATTGAATTGAATTAAATATGTTTTTTCTTTTTTTATTATTAGACATATTCTTAAGTAACAGAAAATTAAATTTAATATTTTTACGTTGTTTAAAATGGAATTTATGTTAAATATTAATTTATTAATTTAAAATTTGAATTGATCTGGTTGGGATTTACTGGATTTTCCAATCATTTGCGAAATTTTGTCCCCAGACATAAAAGAACAAAATTAAAGAGTTGGAAATATTGTTAATAGTTAGTGAATTTAATATCATATTGATATCGAATAAAGACCAAAGTTATTCAATATACTGGTCTGGGATAATATTACAATGTATTATACGTAAATAATTTGCAATAGTAAACTCACTTGTTTTCTATTAGTCTTAACTATAAATTCAAAATAAAGTTGGCTTTCGTTTTAAATTCTTTTATTTTCAAAAATAATAGAAATATTTTTGACCGCTTAATAAAAGTGTAATATATATAGTTTATTAATTTCAACAGATGAAATTATATTGGATTTTGATTTTTACAAAAACAATTCTAATGATACGCTTATTCAATGTTGTAGTCCTGATCAAAATCGTATTTATCTGATTTAGTTGATGGGCCACTCAAACTAAAGTTGTCAAAAACATCGGTTATTTTTGAAATCTTTTTCTCGTTGCGCACATT
This sequence comes from Drosophila anceps, assembly GCA_035045945.1. Classification (NCBI taxonomy): domain Eukaryota; kingdom Metazoa; phylum Arthropoda; class Insecta; order Diptera; family Drosophilidae; genus Drosophila; species Drosophila anceps. Next base: position 820,690 of record JAWNON010000172.1, read on the forward strand.
TTGTTTCTTTTTCTTTTTTTGTAGCTCTTTAATGTTTTTGTTTAGCGATTGATTCTCTGAAAAAAAATCAAAAAAAATCATATTCAAGAACAGCAGTAAAAGACTTTTTAAAAGTAAATACCTTCAAGCAGTAGCACAGGATCTGGCTTATCCTTTTTATCGTCGTCCATTTTTCTTTTACGACCTTTTACTGATGTTTCATTTTCAGTTATTACTGCAGAAGTCACCTCTGCATCTTCACACGGAACCCTTAATTCAAGTGGACCTGTAGATGTTATCTCCATAATATCATCCGACTTCTCATGACAATGATTCAGTAAGTCTGTCTCCATCGACTCGAAGTTATCTACGTCGAATTCTCGCACCTCGGCGTGTACAATTGAAGCACTTATGTGCACATTCGTATTCTCAATAACTTCAGGTGGCTGAGTACAGTATTTGATTTTTCCAGTGTTCCAATCGTTTAAAACGCTACGAGCAGCGGCCACAACATCTGGCACACCCTTTTTTAAAAATTTTCCTGCGGGTTGTGTATTGGCATTCAAATTAAAAAAATAGAAGTAAAATGTTATCCACATTCACTTACCCATTCTGGCTGCCTTTTTCGCGAAGAACTCCTCAAACGTGTCGTAGTTGGTAATATCGTACATTTTACAGAAGTACTCTTTGCTGGCTCTCTTCAAAACGCTCTCGGCTATGCTAAATGGATCTTTGACGTCACCTACACGTTGAGCATTCTTCAATACAGCATGCGCACTTTGATTACCATCGCTGGCAAGACTTGTAAAAACAATTCCTGGACAATCAATGAGCTTAATTTTTGAATCAAGTTCAACTTCTTGCATAGCCCTGTTAAAAAGAAACAAATTGTTAGTGATGCCTTAATTATACTAATAATAATTATAATCAGGAATTGCGGGAATCTTTCAGTTAGAGACTCACTACAGATATCGAAATTATTTTATTTCGCAAGGTACTGAAAGTCAACGGACAGTTTATTGCTTATGTTGTTGAGAATACTTACTTAGTGACGCCAGGAGTACTTCCAACCATGCACGATCGTCCGCGGGTTAGCGAGTTTATGATGGAACTCTTGCCCACATTGGGTATTCCAACAACTCCTACGCGAATCGATGTTTTGATGCCCTTATTACGACAATAGTTAGCAAGCATAGACATAAGTAATTCTGCTCCGATGCAGACAGATCCCTGCATGGCTTTTTCGCTCTTCATGTCGCGCAGCTTTCGGCGTCCCAATTTTGATGCCTGATCTTGTGTGGAAGCTTTAAACGCAGTGACGGGTAAGTTACGCCGAAAGTACTTGATCCAATTGTTAAGGTTCTCCCTAGGAACAAGGTCGGCTTTGTTCAAAATCAAAACCAGTCGCTTGTTTCCAGGCGCAGCGCGCACTGCTCGCTCAACTTCATTGCACCGTGTGCCAAGGGGATCGCGTGCATCAACCACTTCCAGTATAACGTCAGCATTCTCAATGACTTTGCGAAACTCTTTAAAGTACTGCTTCAATGATTGCTCCTTGGTGGCGGCGTTTTTGTATACTTTTTCATTTAAATTACTATCAGCGGCGCTATTTTCGTACATGATGCCGTGCACAGTGCTCCGCATGTCGGCGTCCTCTACCATAGATTCCAGCGACTTGAATTTGTTTTTCTCGCGCTCAGCTTTGACCGCATCCCGTCGGGCTTCACGTTCCCTTTCCTGACGTTGCTTAGCCTCCTCCACTTCTTTAAGTATATCATCTTTGAACGGGCATATGTTTGGTATCTGTATTAGCTTCTGCTTCTTGCTGCCCTTCTTGGTATTCTTTTTTGCCTCCCGACGTTCCTTGCGGTTGTGCTCACGAACCTTTTTGTCAATTTTGTGCTTGAGTTTACCAGTCAAACGCTTTGATTTTTTTGCTACAAATATATATAATATTAATATGTGATTTGATTTAGTAAACCATATCACCACTAACTTTTTAGTCGCTTAAGAGCCATTTCTAAATAATTGTCTGGGTCTCGTATCACTGCTGCATCCAAACACGTGAAAATAAATGTGCTTCTTCCATACCCATATGGAGTAGCTATTCACAAAACAAACTTGCTTATGATAAAGCGTTTTCCAACACTACAGAAATGATTGCAGCGCTGCCAGATAGTTTGAAGTCTAGTGATGTAATTATACAAATCATATATTTTCAAAATGTTTATGAAATCCTCAATTTCGGCTGGAATACATTGCATTAAGCAATGTACATTGTCATCGAAAAGTGCGTTTATACATACAAGTAGTATTTTGAGAAAAGCGGAGGATCGTAAGGAAATGTTAGCATCGCTGCCGGCTAAAGACGAGGGCACCATTGGTGAGAAATCTGTCGATATTGACACGCTCTTCAACCGGTAAGCGAAGACACATTGCACAAGTTAATCAAATCACATAAATAAGATCATATTAAACATTTATGGTAATAGACGGGCGAAATCCTTTCCCGATGCCACCACTGCCACGCAGCTCTTCAACGGCATCCCCTTCAATGAGCTGCCCATTTGTAATATACGCGTGTCCCCCAACAACACAATTATTTCGGTGACGGACTATAAAGGCGAGTTTCAAAATAATTTAATAGAATACAATTGATTTACATTCGCATTATATCGCACTGATGTAGGTGTGCCACGACTGATACGATCTTGTGGTATTGAAGGATTCAAAAATACCAGAAAAGGAACGAATATTGCTGCACAGGCCACTGCTGTTACCATAAGCGCGGTTAGATTAAAACTTTTTGATTTAATTCAATTTGTTGCTAATGTAAATATTTATTATTTCAGAAAGCTATTGAGCTTGGATGGAAAACGATTCGGGTCAAAGTTCGTGGATTGGGACCCGGAAGAATGGTAAATAACTAGTTATATTTTTAACTTTTAACTAATGTCCATTTCTATATATAACCTTTATTATTACAGTCGGCTATCAAAGGCTTGCAGATGGGCGGCTTAAATATTGTTTCCGTTACGGATAATACACCTGTATCCTGGAATCCGCCACGACCTCGCAAGCAACGAAGTCTATAATTGAATAGGCTTAAGACGCCGCTAAAAGTGTACAATACAAATAGATTTAAATAAAATAATTATGTAAACCAGGTAAATTATCATTAACTTGTTCATGGAGTGAAGACTATTTTCGGTCTTTTCATCTGTCCGAATGAACACCAGTTATGACAATTTGCAATTGGAAGATTTAATGTCTGGACTTTATTTTAGTGTGCATGAGCACAGATTATTTAACTTCACTCATGCCTAATATATAATACCGTTGCCTCTAAGAAGTGACTAAATTACTCTTAGAGCATCTACTGGATGGTCAATTGATCTATTCACATTGTGACGAAGCTAGAATCATCAAACGCCACTTTCAATGTATATCCTAGTCAGTCATTTCTATCTAACTGAATCTGAATTGATTCTTGTTACCTAAGCAGATAAAACGACAAGAATTGATGTGAGATTTTTGATGCTATTTAAGTTTGAATGGTTACATCCCTATCATGGATTCTGTACACTGTGCAACGGGCATTTGTATATTTGTTTACGAAGTGAAAATGGTAATTGATTTTATTGAATGCTTGTGCTCGTATAAACCCAATAAGTTTATACGCTAAAGTCTTGAAAGAATATTCAGCGGCACCCATCGGTTGTGTGGTAATTGGAGAAAATAAGTGAGTTATTGATGACTTTTTATTGCAGAAATCATTTATTCTCGCCCATTGGACGCGGGGGTAAGTTGGCAATAAATTTAAATAGCATATACGAGTATAACTAAGTTCTGTAGATGGATCACTGTTGACTTCGTTCACATTTATTGATCTATAATTTATATAGTCGGCGTATTCGTGCGTACCAAATCCGAAAATGTATTTGCAACTATAATTCATATTTTCGTACAATATATGATATATAATAATATATAATCTATTTAATATATAATAATAATATATATGATATATAATATTATTTATATACATATGTATAACCAAAATTAGTATTTATCTACATATGGCGCTGATTAGGTCTGCTTGCCAGGTGCTACTGTCCGTCTCAATATGTTGCATTTTCCATGTTAACCATATCCATTATTCTAAAAAACATATTAAAAAAGAAAAAATATAAAGATCGAACTAAATATAACATGTCGTGGACTCAAATTACTATCTATACTACTATACTATAATGTTTCTGATAACATTTTATTTGCATTTTGAACATAGTGCACATAATTTAGTTTTTCGATGCAAAAAAAATACTTTTTTCGATTTTTGTATCCGATCACTTTGTAGATCAAGTGGTATCTACCGCTTTTACTCATTTCAAAATAGATATTGTACATATTAATTGCAAAATCATATTTTTATAATTCTCTACATTTTTATGAATACGTAAATAACTATTTAAAGCTTAAATTTAAGAAATCTATTACATTAGTAATTTATTTTAATGAATAATATTTAATTTGTGGATATATTCTAAGAAGTTTGTACAAGCTCTTATAACACAATATCCATAATACGATATTATGATAATTCCCTCCCTACTTAACAATGCATTTGAAGAACTTATAAAGCTATGAAAAGCATATTATTATATTGCATATTCTTGTATGAATACATACATCCGTACAATCACCTATATAATATACTTTGAATACAATGAGTTAAGTCAATAGTTATATACTTATGAAAAACGCTACGCTACGCTTGTATGTTAAAATGTTTGGCTGGAATGATTAACAATGGAATATAAACTGTATCTATGTGAATGATTACACTTAAAGAATTGACTTATTTGGCTCCACAGAAAAACTCCCGGCTATCCAAATAATTGTCATGGCGCCGTTGTGAACTTTTTATAGTGCCGTTCGAAGCTCCTAAGTATTATATTTTGCATGACTATACACATTGGAGTCAATATGCAGCGTCTACGTGTATTGATTAGATTTGAAGGCGTTTTTTTGTAATGGTAATTTCTGGGATCTTGATTCTCTAAGTTATTGTCAAACAGTTGAATGTTTGACAAGTAACGCGACTGTATGGTATTTTCCTCTGCAACATATTTCATACGCAATGCCGCCAAAGCATTGTCATTTGGCTTTATGTTTGACTCGCAATTATGGCAACCACCGGCACCATAGGATGCATGAAACTGCATATTGGATGGAATGCCTGAAAAGGTTGGACTTCTGCCTTCAAAGGGATAGTGTGACGAGTCGTTTTGTCTCTCATCATTGCTGTCATCACGCTTGGGTATTACAGTTTCTTCGTAGTCCATAAATGTGGAGGCGCAGGACGGCTGGTATATTACCGCGGAAGCGTGCCCAGAGCGACCAGAGTTTAATGGAGTTCCCTGTTCCCAAGTGTTGGAACGCGGATCGAAGACTTCTACTATTGACAAAAAGTTGTTTCCATCAAAACCGCCAATTGCGTACAGCTTGCCATCTAGTGTGGTGAGCGAAAGAGCACTTCGTGCGATTTGTATTGGCGCTACCATATCCCAAGTTTCGTTCTCTGTATCATATCGCTCTACCGTAGCTAGTTGCCGAGTGCCATCAAAACCGCCCACGACGTAGATATACTGATTAATGGCGGCTACACCTGAAATTAAGGAATAATATTAATAATTTAACAATTCTGAGACACACAAAAAACAAACTTCTTCCTTTAGCTTCATGGCAAATATATTAGTGTCATAATTTTTTGAGTTTATTTGTTTATGAATCTGTATGATTGATGGACAACCAATAAAATTGATCAATCACAATAATGAATAAGTTCAAAGCCGTCTAATAGGTAAATCTATAATGAAATCCAAAACTGCACTATGAAGAAACTAGTTTAAACTTAAACTCAGCCAAATTGGCTACACTGTTGACAACATATCAGAACAATGAGCACTCAAAAGAAAAGAAAGTTAGTTCCAGAGCGGTATGTTCTATGGATATGTGATTGCTTTTGATGTCATACAGCTATTTTTCACTCATTGTTTTACTAGACGGGCCCCAATTCAAATATGATTAAGGACCATTTATTCTCTACCAGTGGTAATATATCACAAAAATAATTATTAATCATTTTCCTATATAGAGTATAGAGTGATCTTACCTGCTCCACTGCGGCCAGTATTTAGAGAAGGTAAATAGCTCCATTCGTTGTTTTCCGGATGATAACACTCTACACTGGCCAAACGTTCGTTGCCATCAAAGCCACCTATGGCGTAAAGCAGACGATTAACAACCACAACACCAACACCTAAGCGCTTGGAATGCATAGGCTGGACAAGAGTCCATCGATCTTGGTCAGGATCATAGCTGAAACAAAAAAAGTATTAGTTGTTACCTTGTGTAAGCTATAGGCTACCTACTATTCAACAGTGTTGTGGTATTCCATTCCTGCAGATCCTCCAACAGCATACATTAGCTCGTCCATGACTGCCACCCCGACACGATGACGCGGCACAGACATTGGTGAACAGGGCCGCCACGTTTCACTAATGGCACTATAACGATCTACCCAGTCGGAATCGTATGAAGAGCCAATGTTGTTATTTCTTCCGCCCACTGCATAGAATTTGCCTTTAAGAAAGGCCGCGCCTAGACCGGAACGTGGGATGCGCAGGTTTGGTAAGGTAGTCCAAGTCTTGTCATCCACATTGTATGCTTCTAATATGTCCAAGGAATGGCGGAAAAATCCGCCAGCGACAAATATCATACGCGTCGTGTTTGGCGTTCGTTCCTTCACGCCTGGGCACTTGTGCAATGTTAAGTCTTTAAAGATCTTGGCTAGATATTCGCGGCAGGCCGGTACCTTACGGAGGACGTCACAGTTTTTCATCTGCTCCTTAAGAAAGTTGGGTGTTAGAAACTGGCACCGCACAGCGCCAAGAATGTGCTCCATTTTGGAATGGCGATTGTCCTCGTCGTATTTCACCCATTTCAGGACAGCATTGTATACATCGCGTTCCTCCTGTACGTTCAGTTCATCCCGCCTGATAAGGGCTATCAATTGATACGCAGATAGCTGCAAAAACTCTTCCTCCTGACACACCTGCGATTCGTACAAAATTTATGTAAGCTCAATACTAGTCAAGCCAAAACCATTTTTACCACTTTTAACATACTTGCATAAAATGCCGTTCTATAAAGTAGTTTGCCTTCTTCTGAAGCTCGCTACAACTGTGTTGCTCGGCAAAATTGGCAATGCCGATGGCATTAGTTGGATCCAATTGACGCTCCAGAAATGCACAGCACGCATCAATAACATTTTGCACTTGAAACATTGTGGCAGCAGGCAAAAGTTGACAGACAGTGACTTCTGTAACGCGTATTTGTCCAGTATACATAAAATAAAGAATGCGGGCCATTGCCGTCGGGCATACCTATCAAAAGAGACTGTGCTGTTCATCTATTATAGTAATAAGTTTTAGCTATGTAGCTAGACTCTACTTACCCCCTGAAGCTGCACGCGTGACATCTCAGACTCCTTCAGTCCGCCAGTAAACATGGCCTTGAAGTACGGCGATGCTGCAGAAAGAACTACCTTGTGAGCAGGAAAGAGTTCCTTTTTCACCTCAAGCACAACGTCTGTGAGCATCCCATGTGATCGCATCATGAACATCATTTTAAGTGCTTCCTTGGCGTAGTTCGACATGCAGAATGTCATGTCATCGTCTGTTGCATCGTGGTCATCTATTCCATGCGCTGAGTCGAAACGACTGCATGGTGTTGAGAGGGAACAACTATCAGAGTGTTCGTTCATCTCTATGTCTGTAAGTAGAGAAGGTCGCTCGAAACATCAAATCGGCTATCTCCCAGTAGCATTCTCGAGTAGATCATGCTATATCTATACCCCAATATAATATATATGTACATAACATGTACTGAGAAGAACGCGAAAGCGTTGTACCAATATTGTTGATCAGAGAGCTCTAATTCTCGCTGTTTGAACTCTAAAAACTAGAATCTAAAACCGCTTAACAGCACAGATTTTTTTTGCGCTATGCAAATCTTTGCAACTGCCAGAAAAAATCATGGCCGACTCAAAAAACTTAAAGTATCCACGATCAACTGTTAAGTTCATCCAACCAATTTGTCCGTCAATTCGTTTGATTTGACGATATCGGAGTTCCAGAGAATTAATTTTTACACGTGGGTCACGTGGGTTATGGTGGTAGGTTTTTCTATTAACATTATATTGATATAGAATTCCTGTTCAGTTTCTTCAGGTAGACTCTAATGGTTTAGTCGGTCATTTCACAGCACATCATTGTATAGTTTATTCCACCCGACTAGAACTTTCCTATTTTGTTTCATTTGCTGAACAGAGTATACAAATCGGATTTGTAGCAGTTCAACCGCGTTGTCGATCTAAAAAATTTGGCGATAAGGCCAGTCAACGCTTCCAGGTGCGCACAAAGTCCAAGCACTACACGAAAAAAATAACGAGCAAAACTTTTACTTTGTAGAATGGATCGTACACTCTTTGTACACGCGAGTGCAAATCATTTTGATCACTGCAAGACTCTAGATTGTTTATATAGCTTTCAATATATCAAAAACAATTTTAATATATCCTTTGTACACATTGCATTCCAATTTGATTTTAATTGAATTATATAACCTTTTGTTTCAGAGGGCTGATTCTTGGGTTCATAACTGAGGCTCATAGCTTCGTGCGCAGTAGGAAAATGAAAACTGTGAACATACGAACTGAAAGAGATCAGCTTATTGAGCTAGCGCACCTGCGACATTGACTGATTGTGCGTACGCCGGAATCGAACTGAACAAATTTTTGCAGTGTCATCCTCTCACTACAAATCTACACCACTGCTAACAGGTAACAGGTAAAAAGGTGTCGATGTGTACGTTTACAAGATACCTTGTACCTGCTAACTATTACATTATGCCTCATAGATAATATATGGTCAGATAATTATTAATTTTTTTTAAATCATATATTAGTCTGGAAAGATTGTAAAAGCGCTTTCAAAAATCTTTTTTTCTGGCAGACTTGGAACTTGTTTTTATTACAAATTTTCAATGAGTTTAGGGTATTCAATGTGCAAGCTTTTATATAGAACGTCAAATGCAAAGTCATGATTCAAATACCAAAAATCAGCAATAAACTTAAATAGAAAAAATAAACAAATAAAAAAAATAAATAAAAATATGATCATAAATAGTGAGTCGACAAAATGTAGAACGCAGTTGACTAAAATAATATCTGCCTAGTTGTAAAATATTTAAATATAATGAACTGAAACTAAAAACAATAGTTCCTATATTGTTTTGCAATAGTTGTGTTCTAATATATTTTGATAATTTCTTATTCTGATAACAATAAAGCTGAAAGTTATTTTAAATTATAAAAATGTTTAAACGTGTTCATTGAGTTTTCTTTTAGCAAGTGTTTATTCGCATCATGAAGCCATACAGAATAATTCTAAAGCTCTCTTATTGTTAAAGATTGGATTTATTGCCAACATAGTTTTTTTTTATATAGATGGCGTACTCTGTAGGATTAGTTACGTGCCGGAAATTCATATATGTATATGTTTGATTGCAAACACACATACACAAACACACGCACACACACTTACAGACTAAAATGACGTGCTGTTAGAATGAGTCTGCATAAATACGCCTATCTTGAGCGCGAGGAGTTCCCTTCGCGTTATCTCAATCAACTGTGCGATAAACACACATACATAGAGAGAATGAGAGAGAGAGAAATAGTGTCAAATCATGATGAGAAGGCACAAATGCACACATGCTCATTGGCATGCATACATGTGCGGTATTTACATACGCATACGTATGCATAAACAAATGCTTGAGATAAAAATACTCAGTACAGCTGTGAGCGAGACAACTTTTGTTATTATTACTGTAGATATTTTAATATGGAAATGCCCATATGTATGTGCATTGTAGATGTAATTGCATGTAGCCAACTGCATGCCGCGCCGCCAACAACTTGTTGATTTTTTCCCCAATCCACTTGAAGCCAATGAGGAGTTCATGAATTAGTGTACAGTTGCTTGTGTATTATTCATACGATATTTGCGTATATTTTTATTAATTTCTTATCATTCAAATAAACTATTGCTATCACGTGTATAAAAATTGTTTAATTTTGTTATGTGTATCAAACAGCTGATAAACTAGACAATACTTAGATAACTTTTGTGTCATTACTTTCTATGATTATATGCACATGAAAGCCTTTGAAATTGATTGTAAAATGTTTAAATAATGTATAACATAAGAAATCATATACACCTTTTTATTTAATTACTTTTTATTTATAAATAATAATACCGTTTGTTATTCGTTTGCAGCACTCACGACCACAACCTGACGCAACTCTCAACTAAAGCATTTCAGAGTTACCATAAAACAAAAATACCAGTATGGGTACTCCACGAACATTTAATTTAAGTCAATGTTCACTTAAATCATAATTGTGTGCAATGATGTTCACATTTGTCGTCTAACTCATGTAAAAAAAAAAATACAAACTCAGTTTATTTTAAAAATATGATCATACATTATCCAATTATTATTATTCATCTTATATTGTTAATGACTTATTTACCATTACTATCCGTTGTTTTTTTGCCATTGCTTTTTTTCAGTATTTTTTTGTGCCAGTCATGATCCAATCCGTATTTTATAGGTCATATTTAGTCACATTTGCTCTTTACTGTGAGCTTTTCAATGTGTAAAATACTTCTTACCGAACAAAAACTAAAAATATTTTCATTCAAACCTTAGTTATGGCAGCATCGACTATACGAAAGCACAGCGCATCTGTGATTTTTTTCCACGGCTCCGGTGACACCGGACCAAATCTGATAGAATGGGTCCGCTTCTTACTTGGCCGAGAATTTGACCTTTCGCATATCAAACTGATATACCCAACAGCTCCAACGCAAAAATATACACCTTTAAATGGACAGCTTTCTACAGTGTGGTTCGATCGGCGATCTGTTAATATCGCAGCACAAGAGAGCAAAAAGAGCATGTCCCAATGCTATGATATTGTACATAAATTAATTCAGGATGAAGTAGACCTTGGCATACCGTTGAATCGGATAATTGTCGGTGGGTTTTCAATGGGTGGGGCTTTAGCTTTGCACACCTGTTACCATCTGAATACTGGATTGGCAGGTGTATTTGCACACTCATCTTTCCTCAATCGTAAATCTGTGGTCTACGAATCTCTGGAAACCCAAAAATTACCAAAGAGCACACTGCCCGAACTTCGTATGTTCCATGGAGAGCGTGACACATTGGTTCCTCTGGAATGGGGGCTAGAGACATTCGAGTCCCTACAAAAATTGGGCGTAACTGGCACATTTATACCTTTAAAGAACACACTACACGAGCTAAAAAGAAGCTCACTTCTCGATTTACAGGAGTGGATAGCTAAAAAGCTGCCGCCTTTGAATACAGACATTTCCAATAAACTCTGATGAAATTTAGCATACATTTATCTGTAATAAATGCCATGAAATGGTTCTGAAAAGAAAAATGTTTTAATTCCAATACTTTAAATTCGTGCATTTGGAATAACTCCGTTACAATAGGTGGAAGCACATAGACAAGGTTTCCCACTGAGCATTCCATTGTAATTATCTCCCCCAGCATAGTGAAAACATAGTTCTTCATTGGCACATATATCACGTTTGGCAAAGATCCCTACAAAAGTTTTTAAAGAAATATTTAAAAACCGATTTAATAACCGGCCGGTCAGACTAATCAATCGCTCACCGATTTTTGGAATGGGACAGTTGGTTCGTACGGGTAAAATTTCACAATTAGGTTGGCAGCTATGGTTTAGATAGCGACCGATGTTGCCACGTTCAGATGGATCCACAATCGTCATTATTCTCTGTAGATATGAACTTTGTGCCTGATAATGTTCGTAAAGACATAAAATGTAGTTCATTTGACAATTTTCATCAATCCGTTTGGTACGCCTGTGAGCCTCTGCTAGAGTTAATAGCTCGCCTGCATATTCACAGATGAACGCCCCACTAGGAACATATGCAAGAGTACGTAAGCCCTTAGATTTATACAATGGCGATTCAAAAACTTCTAGTTTATGTCGTGGTCCGTGCTGCACTCGACGATTTAGGCATTGGTTAATCTGGCATTCGCAAAGCTCATTGCACTCAATGATTGATCGGAATTGTTGATCTTCACTTGGCATAACAACCAATTCATCCTTCGCACGCATGTACTTCAGTCCGCCCTTGTGACAAAATTCAATGTTATTGCAGCAATTTTTGGTATTTGAGCATTTACATGATAATGTCAGCTGAGAATTGTAGTCATCGTGTAGTTGCCTGAATTCTGGACTCCCGTCATCTGTCATGAGTACATTCTCTAAAATATATTCAACGTTACCCATATGCTCGTAATTATCTTCAATTACAATTAATTCTGCCATCTTTTTATCTGTTGAATTTGGTTTGATTTTTGTTTGCAAATAGCAATATATCAAATACAGAGTTGCTTTCAAGATATCGATGTATCGACTACGCAAATGTCATATGTATTCAAAAGTAGTAAAAACGCTCGGCAAATATAACTGAATTAGAGGCTTTTAATTAAATTATATTCATAAGTTCCGATATCATTTTCGCAGCTATCATATATTCATATCAGTTATCTGATTGATAGATACCCTTTACCTCCTTTAAAATTACTTGTGTAACAATTTTGTGAGATACTCTACGAGATATATTTAAATAATATAATTTTGTTTAACAAGGTTATTGCTGTACGAAACATTTATTTCAAATGTAATCAGACATATTAACAGACAAAAAGGCCACATGGAAACCAATATTGATCCTGATCAAGAATTTAAAAACATTTTTTACAAAACCTAACTTAAAGTTGACCATAAAAGTCAATAACATTCTTAAATATAAGAGTTATTTCTGTAGACGGTAAGGACGCACAAACATTTCAATTACGATTTAATATTTCCGAGAAGTTTGATAAATATGCTGGAATACTCTGTAAAATCGCAGGATTAAAGGGTATAAATATCGTTAATTTTGTTTTAACGTTGTATGTATCCATCCATGAGTACAAATGTCTAATCCAATAAAATCGATAATAAAAAACCTGTTTGTAGCCATCGACTTGTTCAACATCTACCAGGCACACATAAAACAGTAGCTGCCACACAGAGATACATACAAACAAGGCTCAAAACATAAACATTCCATAGCCGTTCCATTGTTCAATGATTCCACCATTTTCATAGCATTCGCAGGCGCAGCACTTACACCTTACACGCACAGAAGCATAAGTGTGTGTGTTTATGTATATACACATATACAATTACGTTTTGTTAGACTCCTTCGTCCGCACAAATTACACTATGCAACAGAGTTTGCGAGTTAAGTAAATGTATATTTCACAGACCTGCCTAAAAAATTAATATTTTTCGACTTGCCGCGATAAGTGTGCTATCTATGGTAGCCGCCAAACATAAATACATATTTCAAATTCAATGTCGTTGAAAAAGTTGACTTTATTTTTGTGCGGAACCCACCACCTGTTGAGTTTTAAGAAATACAATCACTTACCATACAACATGGTTAGTGATACAATATAACTATCTGATAGTTTATAAATACTAAGAGTAATAAAAAAAAATTATATTAAAGCTTGAAATTACTATAGGAAATTTGTAACATATAAATATTTTTATAAACCTATATTATGATTGATGATTAAAAAGATATTATAATAAATACTAAATAGATATATTATAAACAGCATTTTTAATAAATACAAATATTTGGTCACAGAGAAACCTAGTAACACTTTGTTTTATAACTCTACCATTTGTAGAAAGCGTGTTGTAGGTCAAGATGATATTTTAAATTGCTTACTATAGTTGGTCTTTCAAGTTTCAAACCACTTCTGCCTTCTCCACCATTGCTAGTTGGCGTTCATTTGTTGTTTTATTTCAAACAGTCTGGTAACACTGATACAAACAACGAGGTGTATTTATGTTTCTAAAAAAAAACTAACAAATATAATCCACACCAAGCTCATTGTACCAAAACTATGTGTATATTAGTACTTTTAGTTTGTTATCTTAAGCCCGTCATCTTTATGCGCGGTATGAAATTAGAATTTGTATTTGCTTTTTTTTCTATATATATATATATATATATATATATATATATATATATATATATATATATATATATATATATATATATATATATATATATATATATATATATATATATATATATATATATATATATATATATATATATATATATATATATATATATATATATATATATATATATATATATATATATATATATAAAATATATAGGTATTTTTACGTACATCTAAATAACATTATTTGTATATAAAGGATGGAAAGTTTTTTCTTGGTTGTTGATGCTAAGCAAGTGTATATAAATATACAAACAGTCAAAATACAAACACAAACTAATTTCTCATTCTCTTTAATAGTGAGTACCTCGAAAGAGGTGCCGCACGATTCAACCTTTTATTATTGTACCATGCCTTAGATCAGTAAACCGTACTTATATATGCGAATATACATGTGTATGTATATACATATGTATGTATGTGAGTATGTATATATACCGCCGTCTCTCTCATAAAACGCCGTGTAGTAGAGCACCAGACAGTTTTTATTTTCAGTGTCTCCACATCCTCAGGCGTGGTGTGTTGTGTGTTGTTGCGAGAGTGCACAAATTCGAAATACATATTCTCGTTTTACGTTTGTCCGTTCGAAGAGTTTTTGTCGAATAAACTCAGCAACTAATTTAATTATACTTCAATAAAGATTAAATAAATAACTCAAGATGTGCAAATGCTTAGCCGGAAACGTTGCATGCTGGTAAGTTTCATTTAATACAAATGTTTTGCAATTGCTCTGTGTTTGTTTGTATGCATGTATGTAAGTACATATGCATGTATGTGTGCATGTGTGTGCGTGCGTACATGAATAAAAAAACTTGCGTACTTGGATATTTGTATTAAATGCGATATTCAAGTGCATATACACACATATCATGCAAACACTCATGCATACATACATACATACACACATAGATTTAAGTGTGTGTAAAATGAATTTAAAATTTGATGATCGTAGAGTTGGTATTACGCTTTAAAATATTAAGAAAATTGTTTAATTGGATTAAACATCTCTAGGCGTTTCCCGTATATATGTATATGTATTTGTATGTGTGCATGCCAACAGATATAAATATAAGTGAGATAAGAAAACTGGACTAGAGATGTTTTTGTATCAAAGTTTTTGCTTGTGATTATGCTATTTACCCGGAGGAAGACTACCAACATTCAATATACATACCTATGTTTACGTATACCTATATTTACGTATAAATACAAAAATACCGGTGAGAAAGGTGTATAAAATACTGTCATAAGCCCATACATTCAGAATAATATTAATATATATTTTTTTGCACCCTGTATTTCTTAAGAAAAGGAGGCGTTTGATGCGCTAATATGAACTTTTATATAGACTAAATTGAATATACATATATGTATGTATATTGGTATAGACCTGCGTCATATGAGAATATCATGGTTCTATAGCTTCACCCATTGGTTGAAATGGTAAATCAAGAAAAGCTGGGCTTTCGAGCATACTTGGATTAATCAAGAATATTTTGGGGACCTGCAAATCATCTCAAAATTATACCATCCGCAGTATTGGGGTTGGGATTCTCTGCAGAAGGACAGCTATATTATACAGTCTGTCCATTGGGGTGTGAAATAACTCATTTTTTTGTCGTGACGATTGCAACGCAGTTTTTTTGTATTATTAGTACTCCATTATTGTACTCATTCATCCGGATGGATAACCCGGAATCAAAGAGGTATGCCGGAAGCTAGAAGCTAGAAATAGGATAATTGAGTTACTGTTGATCTCTGCTCGCTAAAAGTAATTTGTACACCTCTTTGCGGGCGTGGCATATCGAAATATACCCTGTGATTTCCACAGTTGTGGACCGTAAGCCACAAAATTTGACAGTTTCGTTACTCTAGAGTCAAGACTCTACTCTGCAACGTTATTTCTTTTGTTCTTAAATTGTTTTTCTTTCTACTTTATCTGAACTTTGTTCTATATTAGAAAGATCGTGGCTTAGTTGAAGTTTAATATCCCGTTTTCATTAAACTAAACTAAATTATGAACTATGTTGGAATAGTTTAAGTTTACTACTCTTTTTTTATGTTATATAGCGTTGCTTATTGTTATTATCAAAGTAAATCTTATTATATATTAGTATTAATAGCAATATTTCTTTAAGCCATAAAAGCTTTCGACAATAAGCCAATGTTGCACACTACACTAAGCTGAATGGGAACTGGGAAGCTCGTGGTTTATATAATTTAAAAAGAAAATTATTCATCGCGCTGAAATTGCTAATCCCGTTTCATGACAATATGACATTATTGTTGGAATGTAAATATGTACGAATATATATATTATTTATACATATATACTAATTGCTAGAGCACTGTCACCCTCCTTTGTCACAGTTATCATGACTTACATACATATACATATGTATGTATATACATACATACAAACATACATTGTTTTGTATCTCTATTACAAATGCGTATTCGGTTGGCTCCGGTTTGTCTCGGCTCCACTCGGGCGAGACAGCATAATGATGTTTTACTATTTGTGCTGCTATCGTGGTAGCCCACACCCAGGATAATATTCAGTTGGCCGACAACTGGGCGCCAATTTGACATTTTTATGCATAAGCACCCAGGAAATAACAAGCTTGCGTGCTCAAGGGTAGAATTTACTTCATTTCATTTCATTTCATTTCTAGTTTTATATCATTTTTTGCCACAGAATGCGTAAGCTAAACCAGCCAACCATCTACGACCCTTTAAAGTAGATATATATGTATATTGCTTATCAGGATCAGAAGTCGGCGAGGCATGTCCAGTCTACTGTCACTTTATAAATGAATGGCTTTTAGACTAACAGAAACAATTTTTGTCTGGTCAATTACACAGTATGATAACAACAACACAGCAATAATTGAAAATTTGGTAAAATTATGATGAAATTATTAAAAACAAGTAAGAAAGCTCTTGTCGAGGGTGCCCAACTAGGAGAGCCCCTGAACGCTGCCACTTTATGTTTGAAAACAAAAGAAAGTACTGTCGCCGCCTGGTTCCGAACCTGGGATTTCCAGCCGACGTGCAGCGATTCTAATAACACCGCCACTCCACTGCTTGAGCAGCTGATAACAATTATAATTCAATTACATAATATATACAATAATTACATAATATATACAATAATATATATAATACAAAATATACGAATGTAAATGTATGTATATGCAAGCAACACATGCACATACATAAAGACGCTCGCATAAGTACTGCGCAGCTTACGCAGCGGCTGTGCTTGGGCTGCAGTAGGGGCTATATTATGGGAACTTATTTGTTGAATAAGTTTTCTTCACGATGGACTTTCGTAATAAAATTTCTTGAGAGCTTGATCATGACATTCATATGTATATAATTGCCCAAGCACAAGTCTCTAGTACTTGAAATACGTTTTTTTTTTTACAAATTGGGGCGAAAGGGGGCGTGGTATCAAAAATATAACAACTTGTATTAAGTATAAATGAAATAAATGCAAAATTCGGCAACTCTAGATCCAAAGATGTACGAGATATAAACTTAATACTGAATCTAGATACGGGTTTTAAACGATACTACGAGTGATATTCACGAACCTGAAAAAAATTCAAGCCTAACTCTTAAATGTTCTGAGATCGACGCGTTTACACATACGGACGGGCAGACGGACATGGTTATATCGACTCGGGTCGTCGTCCTGATCAAGAATATATATCAATATATATATATTTATATATATATATATATATATATATATATATATATATATATATATGTATATATATATATGTATATATATAAAATATATATATATATATATATATATATATATATATATGATATATTTATAGTTACATAAATTTTAACAAAACTTTTTTACCCTGATTTCCTATTTTCAATGGGTTCAGGCTATAAAAACTGAACTCTTATTATAAATCAATATGTCTTTTCTCATCCGAGAATTCAATTTAACAAGCATCTATTAGTATATATATTATTGACACTAAAATTAGTTTAATCAGTAATTAATTATTTTTTAGATTAGTTTTCCAAGTTTCATTCAATGTTTTTCCTGTTACTACATTTTGTTGGTAGTACGCAACTTAGAAGCAATACGATTCCCACATACACACTCCCAATGAATGAAGTGAATTGTGTGACACTGATTGTCGCTCCGAATAGCAACATCTTTTATTTATAAATCCTATACAGCATCTTAATCTAATGCTATGACGCATCCCACGGCCCACATCGTGCTATTTGAGCAAAGGGCAGGAGTTGATGCTTATGGTCCTATACTCGATGTTTTGACTTTGGGGATGATCGTAAATTCCTCAAAGCTCTCCCGCAGTCCACTTGAAGGCGTAGCAGCAGGTGGCCATCAATGACATGTTCATGCTTGAAAAGTGATATTTCTAGCTGTTAGGGTTGACTATTATAATCAATCTATTCGATTTCAATACAGAAAAAAAAAACAACTAAATATAACATTTCATTATTCTATGATAATATATTATTATTCAATTATATATATACATTTAAAAAATTGTTATATTGTTGAGCTGTCCAGCTCTCTGACAATTCGCTCAATATTAGGGGCAACTGCTGATCCTTGTAGATAACCATTTTAACGACAAACTAATTACTATGGAAACACGAATATATATAAAATAAAAACTTGTTTTGCATATAGAATACAAGAATATAAATGTATTTAAAAAATCATTAAACTTACTTCTGAGCTTGTAGTTGTCATTCACGGACAACGAATCGGCATAGTTTGATGACTTATTCAGAGCTGACCTGATGCAGCTTTTAATGGGTTCAGCGTATTCAAAAATAAATATTAATAAATTGAAATAAAGATGTAAGTTGATTATTTGACTTTAACTGTTGTAAATTGATCAAACATTTAACATATTCTTCGGAGACAAAGGAGATTGTAGCCTGGTATATTTACATCGATTAATATTCAACTCTGTTTATTTTCAGCTGCTTCAGCTGCGCACTTAGCATGCTGCTGTCGATAATCAGTGCATTCTTTGTGGTCTTTGTTATTGTAGGATTACTGGTGTATTTCTTTTACTACCATGAGCAAGATGACCACGATGTCACCAAAATTAAAAATGACATTCAAGATGGTTTTAAGAATACATACGATCAAATAAAAAATCGTTTAAATTAATAATTTAAGAGGTATTTATTTAGCATACAATTTTATTTTTTTTTTATTTTACAACTAACTGGAAATTCTTTTGCTTCTAGTGCCAATCGACTTTATTACCAAGCCTTCAATAAACTAGCTTTTACGGAATGTGTTTCCTTTTTAAACAGACCACCATAATGACCTAAAAATGCAGTTCAAACACAACAAAACGAATCGATTGACGCAATTTTTACTTTGAAGTCGTCGATAATTAACAAACATTACTTATAAGCTTTGATAAATATTTATAAAAAGATATGAGAAACTCTAATAATTTATTTATTCAATTTCACGTCTATATACAATAAAACCATTTACAATCTGTAATGAATTCTGTTTTTATATTAAGCCAACTAGTATGTTTAAGAAGTCCTCGCTTTATATTCATGTCATATTCAAATTTACAACTTTTTGTACTATTATTACCAAAATATAAAATTATCTAAAAAATCTGTTTGAGTTAAGCTCTGATAATCGCTGTATCAGCAAGAAAATAGCATTAATTATATATTTATTATCATCAGCTCTACAAAATCAATCTTAAATTTGACGGCTGCACAATATCATTTTTGCTAAATTAATTTACTTTTATATTCGTTCACGTAGTGAAAAATTATATTCGTTTTATGCTACGTCCGCCGTGATATCCCTCCTTCGGCCTGTCTATTTGTATTGAGGGGAATCCACTTGTCGCCATTTAGGTTATACCCATGAAATTTTGCAAATAAGGTAAATTTATTTTGCAGCTAGACACTACAAATTTGCCCACTCTTGAGAGCGTGTAAAATCGGTAAGAAACTGGATCTAACTCAGTCTTGACGCTCAATCTGCACAAATTGACAGTTAAGATACAATAGATCCCCTCTACGGACTCACCAAAACTTATAAAAACGCTTGATCGTGGCGTGGTAAGTCGCAACAAAAAATATCTTGCTGAATTCTAGAGCTTATAAGTTTTATTTTATTTTATAATTTTTATTTGGATCATTGTTTATCTCTTCGACAGATAGACGTAAAAATTATGTGTTCCACCCATAGATGTTTAATTCAATGTGATTTTGGTTGAATTCGACTGCAACGTACTTACTTATAAATATTAAAGATTTCAGAGTCAACTTCAACTTCATTGTTGATGTGTAGTTGACAAAATGAATCTAATATATGTATGATCAATAATCAGTTAGAAAAGTTACATACGGTATTTATTTTTGTTTAACTCAAACATATTGTGTATTAAATGTAAATATAAATATTTATTTATTATTTTTAAAGATATAGTGTTAAAAAAATCGGTGCTTTTATATATTTTCTTAGTTTGAATATGTACACAATAATCTTACAGATAGTACATTTGCCTAGAACTTATTTGTAAATCTATATGTATATATATACAAGAACTTGAACTGATTGTGGTCATTTTATCATATTTGTTATGTCAATATGGCAGTTATAACTTAAGTATTTGATGTTTGCGACGATTGTTTGGGGACTAAAACTTTAACGTTAACAATTGCTTGATTATGTTTCAAACTAATCACGAAACAGACATAAATTATTCAAATAAATGCAAATGTGTGAGTGGTCCGGGAACTCTGGTCGCATTGTATATAGATATTACTTATATTTATTCATTTTGTATTAAGTATAACTTACAATTTATTTAGGGTACTTTAAAAGTGTGTATAGTTCTTACTTGACGATCCTTGACTGATTCATGTATAGACAAAAATTGCATTATGTTTACTTTGTTTCTCCTTTAAGGATCTTTTAGTATATTGCCTCATTAGATTGCTAAACTGCAATTCGTACATTAACAACTGTTGAATGGTAAACAATTTTGGCTGATGAAATCATAAACTTCAATCATTTACATATTGAATAAATATGCAAATACACAAACGTTTTAATATTGAAATATGAAACATGGCTGGAAGAAGGGAGATTTTTGTGCTAATATGTTTTCAATATTGAAGCCTTGATCTGTAGGGTCTAATTGGCTTATATAGTGGCAGATTAAGATTTAGCAGTTTCCAGATGGTTACTTGAGGTGAGTCCCTTGGCTTTAAATTTTATGGAAACAAAT
Source organism: Drosophila anceps (assembly GCA_035045945.1). Classification (NCBI taxonomy): domain Eukaryota; kingdom Metazoa; phylum Arthropoda; class Insecta; order Diptera; family Drosophilidae; genus Drosophila; species Drosophila anceps. The sequence continues at coordinate 842,256 of JAWNON010000172.1, forward strand.
AATAAAATTCACGAAATTGAAGACCATTAAACTAAATTAAAATATAATAAGTTCATAATGTATTTACATATTTAAATAATCTTTCCAAATCGGTACAAATTAATGGAGTGCACATGCAAATTCATTAGAGTTTACAAACTGTAAGAATGATTAATAATGCATATTGAATTTGACAACTCTTGAATTGAATTCAAAATTAAAAGTTAATTTAATAATTTAGCTGATTATTTTATTGTGTAGGAGAAAAAAAAAAAGTACTTGGCAGATTTGTGTTGCGTGTAAGTAGACTAATCTACCCATGACCCATTTTGGTAGGATTTATATAGGAACACAATTATTAACCGAAATAAACTAGATATCAGTTGTTAAAAGTAAATCTAGTAGGAGTAATCTTCACAATAGAAACATAAATTTTAACTCTGCTCCAAAATAGCATAGTAATATTAAATGGAGAATTGAAAAATTTTAAATAAAGCACTTCTTAGCACCTGAAACTCAATCGTAAGTGAAAAGTAATTTGCTGTCTTCTTACGTAATACAACTAAAAATAAAGAGTCGTTAATCCATACAATTCGAGAATTTATTGGATGCCTTTCGCAAAGTAAAAACTATTTAAGAATCCTTAATATCAACAGGTCTGCACTCCCTTATTCATATGCAATATATTCATAGATATGTACAATTCAATACAATTTGTTAAGTTGAGCATTTGGGCTCGTTGTGTATACAAGTGTGTTGCGATAAATCGTGTAATGATTTGTCGCTACAAAGATTAAAAGCCTTAGAGGCTATCACATATATATATATATGTTATATATGAAAATGTTTAATGATGCTTTATGAATACTGCGGAGACTCTCCGCCCGATGGTATTTTCTTAACGCGGCTCACATCGTCATAGGCAATGGAGAAAACACTTTTCTTTTCAGCTATAGGATTTCTACGTCCCATACTGTTCATAAGTGAGTTCATGGCGATGCCTGAGTCGTGGTCATCCTCGAGAGTTGATGCATTAAGTTGTTTCTGTGCATGCGATGGCATATGTAGTGCATTTGGGTCTTCCACATAAAGATTTATTTTTGATTTTGTTAACTTTACTTCGTTCTCCTTTATGGGAGACGGCTTGGGCTTATGCTTTTGCGATTGCTGATCCTTATCCGCAGGCGCCGCATGTGGAGGAGTTTCCGGATACATATAGTGTGGTAACTTGGTGGGTGGTGGTGGCACTTCTGGAGCATTTTCGCGTTCGAAACGATGCTCAGAATGCTGCAGCAGCGGATGATTGGTGTCAGTCTCTGATTTGGGCTTATGCTGCTTATTTAGGGCTCTATCCTCTTTGAGCAGCCGACTGCCCTTTGGTGGAGATCTTCGAGGCGCCGGCTCCGGCTTGAATCTCGCAGCCTCATCGTTTAATGCTGGATCTTCGGCTTTTAAGTTCATTCTTGTTTTCGACACACGTTTCTCTGGAGCAGAGCTTTTCTTTTTGACTGATAGCTGGGATTTTGATGACTCAGTTGAAGTTCGACCGCTTAAAGAGGGTTTTTTTTTACTGTAATACCATTCCATATATTTGGGTACATTGCGAGTAGTTGATTCATCGTGGCCGGCCAATTCGGTTTCACTTTGGTACAATCGATCATTTAACGATTGCTTTGAACCACCTATTTCAGTTGAATTATGATGTGGCTCTTTCTCATTTTCCATTCGTTGCATTTCGTACTTAGAAACTGAAATGCGGTGGTGCGGTGGCTCCGAAGATGTTTGCTTTCGTGAGCTCTGACTGCGCCTCGAACTGTCTCTACGGGAAAGCCTGGGCTTAGCCTCAGGCTGCATTTCGTGTGGCTCCGATGGCGGAGAAATGTTTACAGATCTACTTTGGTGGGATGAATTTTTTACTTGTGGCTCACGGCGTCCAGCGTCTCGAGATGTCTTAGTGAAGACATTTCGTTGATATGCATAGCTCGCTAAGTTTGAGTTTGTTTTAATTACAATTTCATCATCATCTGAATCAATTGAGTATTCAGTATCATTTTCGTCGACTTCGCCCTCAAAGTTATCATAATACTGTTCAGCTCTTTGCGTTCGTGGACTCCCGTTTTCATCTAGAGAATCCGATATTTCCATAAGTACCTCACGGCTTAAAGATTCAGATTTGTGCTTGCCACTGGATTCCTTAGCAACATCACTTCTTCGGCTTTCATCACTCAATTGCTTGCGCAAAATACTCGTTTTTGTTTCGCGAAGTGGCTTTTTAGGTGGTACTCTCCTCTTTTTCTCGTGTATTTCTTCCTCCTCTTTTATGGGTGTTCTGATTTTTCGCTTCACTTCTTCAACCATTACAATTCTTTTTCGAGGTTGTAAGCTGCCGCGTAGCCGTAGTCGTCTTTTAGGTTGATGCCGCTTTATCCAATACACACCTTCAGGACTATTCGGGGGATTAAAACGTACATATTTGTATTCATCCTCCGACATCGAGTCGTCGTTTTCACTACGTGCTCTCCGTCGAGTAGAGCCGACTTGAGCCTGCGAGTTGACCATTGGCTTGTTATTGAAGTTCTCGGTCTCTTCGGTTTGAGTACCAGCGTCGCAGTCAGTTTGTGTCCCTATTGCCATCGATTGACCAGGAAGACTTTGTGTTTCTAAGATTATTTCGTGCTGTGTATATCTAGTTTCTAGTTTTTCCTTTTCGAGCAATATTTGTCGTAAAAGGGCATTTTGTTGCTTCAGTGAGTGCTCTAGTTCATGTGTTAGCGACTGATTTGCAACAACGGGCTGGAGCTGAGATATGTCCTCTGCACCCTGAACTGACTGGGTATGTATAACTTTGACTTCAGGCTCGGTTTGAGAGTAGACAATACTATTTGGTCCCGATTTACCCAAGGGAAATGTATCACCCTTAAGTGTCGATCCTTGTATTTCGTTTGGCATTGACTGAATGTATGTTGCGCCTGGTACAATATGATAGTGTTCACGTATTATCTGCTTCCCATCTGGCTGCTCTTCAATAAATCTACGCATCAATATCTCCTTACCCGTATTGTCCACCATCAGCAATTGTGGATGCGAAAGGTTTGCTGATGACTTAATTGGAACATTCACGTAGATATTGTCATCATCCAGAACAGTTCCGTCACGAGTTTTATCCCGCGTCATAAGCTGTAAGATCTCAACATTTCCGTCTTTTATGAAAAGTTCGCGCTTATTCTTGAGACTATTTTGGGCAGTGTTGAAGTCGATGTCGCTTCCACGGTCTATTTCGTGCCTTCGCATGGAGTCATCATCAATCTGTCTAGTATCCGAATCGTAGTTTTTTAAGCGACTGTTCTGCAATGGCCTATTCCCTTTGTTACGGGAGAACTCCTCTTTAATTTGAACTAAGTTGTGATCGTCCATTACGTCTTCAATATATACGTCACGGTCGTTTATTAAATTGGTTCTAGAATTATGAAAACTATGGTGTGGATCTTCTTTGGTTGTATGGCTGTTTCTATAAAAAATAAAATTGTATACGTGATTCCATTTCAGTTATGGTTTGTGTCATACTTAATGCGGACTCGTCTCTGTTGATATTCTTCAGATTCTGCGTGGCGGACCGGGTCGCCATCTGTATTAACGCCTGCGTGGTGCATTTCTACGTTTTCAGACTGTTCACGTCCATCGCGGAACTCCCAGCGGGTAGGTTTGGTACGTGTATTTGATGGCTTATCCGCTGACCAAGCCTCTCGTCTTCCCATCCACTCTGCGACCTGAAAATTGATTGTGACACAACATAAATATATATTTAGATCAAAAAAAAAAAAAAAAGATTTGTATTGCTTAAAAGAGTTGAATTTCGAAAATACAAATACAAAAATCAGATATTAAAGACATTGGTTATTAAAAGTATTAAGTGAGGGGTTACAGATGGAAATAAAAATGATTGTATATTAAATTGAAAACTAAAGAGTGAATTTACTAACAAAATTGCCATTTTGAAGTGTTTGTTGTTTGCTATATTTCGAAATGCTAAGAATTTGAAATCGATCAAAATCTACCTGAACAGATTTTGTATGGTTTCCGTTTGCCATTTCTCTATGCACTAGATGTACATCGTCTTCAGTTCTACTGATATTAACTATTCTTTTGCTACAAGAAAAGAGTAAACAATTAAATATGAAATGAGTGGTGTTTCGATGGTAAATAATGATATTCACTTTAAATATATATTATTATATTTTCCTCCCTACATTGAACTCTGTACTTAGTCTTTGGTACGATACTAGAGTGAATTTACTTTTTGGAATAAGATAAAGATAAAATATTTGGATAGATGTTTTTGTTTTGATTATTTTTAGAATATTTATGTTATTTATATATAAATTTGTCAAATTCACATCAGAAATTGTAGAACTGTTCTGGTTACTAGAGTTAAAAAATGCTTAAAAGTTGCGTTGATAGAAAAGTTAGAGAGTATTCTGATCCCCTTTGAATTCTATTATTTATTTTACTTCTTATTACAAAATGTAAAAGATTTATTAGTTTTTATTATTATCATTTTTCTTCTGAGTAATATAAAGCATTCCTAAGATAAAACATTTAAAATGCTCTGATTGTTGGTTATTAAAACAGCGTTTTGGCATTTCGTATAGCTTCGAATGGTATCTTCTCCAGTGTCGAATTAAATACCGAGACTAAGTTACCGATTCAAGAAGCAAGGGATGAAAGTTTAGGCATAGTCTAGAGTATAATGTTCCATATTTTACTTACGTTGTTGCGCCATATAGGGGGCACCACGAGCATATACAGCAAAGTAGCAGAATCAAGATTGTAAGGGCAACCAGTGTGGCCAGTAGTATGAGCAGCCAAAATAGAACTTTATTTTCAGCCTTATACTGGGTCTGCAAGGGAGTGAGACTCTATTAACGCACACTAGCTATTAGTTACTCAGTAATACAATCTGGATTATAGATAGGACTACTTACGTCGGTGCGCGCTGTGTCTTCCGGCATGATCGCATACGAGTTATTATGTTGCGAGAGTCGTTGTTGTATCTGCGAGATATCAACTACAGATGAGCTGTCATACAATACAGTCGCCGTGACTACACTCCGTTCTTTGATATTTGGATTGTCATTGGGTATGTCCTTAGCACCCGGTTCCTCCGGTCGCAGTGGCCGTATTTCATGGATATAAACCTTTCCTCCCGTTATAGCTGACAGCGTCTCCTCCGTTTTCCGTTTATCCAGTTTACTGCCAGGCACCACAAATGTTACAATGCGCTTTCGACTTTCTGGTGGATAGATGCGTATGGTGGTGGTCGAAAAACGCACTGGTACTCCTAAGTCGTAAGCTCGAGCAGTCAATATAAATAAATCGTCTTCATTGTCAATTGGTGGCGTGGCGTCAACATCACGACGTCTTCGCTGGCTGGCATGCTTCTTGGCACGAAGATTTATCTTTTCTCGGACTGTCAACTCACCCGTTACCTTATCCAAGACAAAATTATTTTGATAGTTTCCATTGATTAACTCGTAGCGCACTACGTTATTTGGTGGAGTTGCATCCTTGTCAGTAGCATGTATGAAAGCGCTGGTTGTAAAGCTCATTAGATCGGTTGCGAGAATAAATTCATATAAATCTTTATCAAAGACGGGCACTTCATCGTTCACATCAATGAGCTTGATAATGAGGGGAACTTGTGCTCGATTGCCAACACCGTCCATATCCCGAGCCTCCACATACAGGTGATACTCAGGCATTAATTCGCGATCGAATCCATGGCTATTGGTTGCTACAGTGATCAATCCGTTTTCCGCATTTAAATTGAGAGAAGTATTTAGGTATCCCAGAATTGCAGTATAGCGCACCTTTCCACCCAACCCCGTGTCTAAGTCGCTTGCATGAACCTGTATAACTTTTGTACCCACTGTCATGTTTTCTGGCAGCTCTACCGTATAGTCCGGCTGATCGAATACTGGAGTATTGTCGTTGACGTCGTTTATGTATACCGTGACTTTTACCATAGCTGAAAGATTTGTGGCTGGTCCCAATTCCTGGGCGAGTATGTTAAACTGAACCGATTGCCTTTGCTCGAAATCCAGCCAAGAATTGTCTCGTACTCGAATAAGAAACGAAGCACTGCGTTCTGCCACGTTTGGTGTGATTTCAAAGGTTCCATTATTGTTAAGTAATGTCAACGAAAATACGCCATTTTTCCCAGTATCGTCGTCATACACTCGAGGAACATATGGGTCCACGAACGTCAGCGCTGTCCCTTGCAAGGCATTTTCGTCAACTCTCGAGACGTAGCTTGAAGTAAGAAAAAAGGATACAAATTGTTAGAATGAAACTAGTTCCATGAATGAACCCAAGAACATATAAGGGGCATATATGTATATAGTTTTTCGAAAGCCGATAGAGTGGGCAAAAGTAACTAAGTAATTATAGATTTTCTTGATTTGTTAATCCACTATTGCGCGTTGATACATAATTTTTAGTCAATCCTTAGAAAGAGTTTACAGAAAAAAGTAACTTCAAAATGTTAGGGCAAAGGCTCCAAAAATGTGAAAAATATAGGTTATTTTTGATATGCTAAGACTGTCTAATTGAGTATGTATTTGAAAATTTGAATACTGCAAGAATGAGTATAACGTGTTTCATACAGCTTGTTGCATCAAATTTATATTGTTAAGCACAAAAATTTCAAAAGCAACAATGCAACAAAACATAAGCCATTACAGTCCTCAACTTATCTTCTACTGTCTAAGTATCGGTTTTTATAGGAATCAAAATATCGAGATAAATTGAATAGTGGTAGGGTATTCAAGAATGTATATTTCTAAAGCTACTAGATATAGATTTAAGTTTACCACATTGACAGTTCGCTATAGTAGTGCTTCGGACACAGGTTTTTGTTCTGATCAAGAATATAAATAAATTACGTTCTATAAATGCCTCCTGACTTTTTATTAACTATGGTTAAATTGAATAATAACACCCTACAAAATATGATGTTTACAAAGCTTTTATGTATCCGTGTAAAGGCATTTTTCATATAAATTTGTGTACTTTTTCATATAAGCTCCAATCAAATAAGGTATATTTCTACTAGTGCGAAAGAATATGTGATTACTCTATCTCTTTCAAGCTTTGAATACTTACTGATCATTTTCGAAGTAAGGCGGCGAGTTGGTACGGTCCGGTAAGAAGAACGCCAATTGCACTGTGGAAGCCATTGCTGCAGGTTCGTCACGACCGACTTTAACTTCTTCCGCAATTACAGTGAGTAAGACGGGATCGCCCGCATGCGTGATTGCTGCAATATCTTCGAGTGGTCTCATTAAAAAAATTTCACCTGCAAAATGACGTAATTGTGTTTTAAATTAATTATATCTCCACAGTTCGATTCTATTCCTAATCTGAGTAAGGCAGCTAGCTAAGCGTGTTCTTGTCGGAGTGCCCCATAAGAAAATGCTTTGATTCTTATGTCCCAGCTACGATTAACACCAATTAACTTTCCTCTTAAATATACTTCATATATATATATATATATATATATATATATATATATATATTGATAAAAAAATGAATTGTGAAAAACTGCTAATAATTATATTATTTAGTAATTCTTCTATAGGAGCAATCTAATAGCATTGTCGGTAGGTTGAGATGATACACACGCTATAATTTATTAAAAAAAAAACGAGAAACACTCGATTAAAATCGAAACCTGACCCTGTTACACATAAAAACCATTAATTCATGAAACTTACAAATGTAACTTGGGCGACAAATTGCTTATTGCCGCTCTCTTACAAAGCAGAAGCTGTCTAAGAAGTGACAGTATTTACTTCCAATTCAGTTTGTAATCTTAATCAGTTTGCAATCTGTTTGGGGAATTAACCTTAAAATTCAATAAAAAAAATTTTTTTTCTGTGGGACAGACTGATTTTTCTGGCCTAGAAAAATGTAATGAAGTCGGAGATACTACCATCAATTTGCAGAAAAACACTATGCCTACAGCTCACATATCTGTTCTGCGGAAATGGGAATACTGTTTTTTTTTTCAAAGTATTTATTGAAGTAAACTCTTTATAACCACAATCATAGCTCAGTTGACAGCCATGGGAACAGTTTTGTCTCCGTAGAGTAAAAAAAACTACTCTCATGATAATTGACTGGGCAACGCATTTACTGAACGTTAATGTTAATTTTTATACTCATTAACAAAGTGAGAAAAGTATATCAGTTCGTCAGTATCCATATGATGTATGGATGGATGGATGAATGAATGGCTCGAGTAATTTAAGATTAACCTTATGTTAAATTTGGTCTTATTGAAGACCGAGAATAAGTAGCAAGTCATATTTTTTTACATATTTTGATTTGTACACCAATTTTAAGGGAAAAACTTAAAAAAAAACTTACAAATATCAATTATGAAATTGCTGAAATACGCAACAAGCAGACGAGAATATTGCATATTTTTGCACAAAAAAAGGGGAAGGAGAACTGCTGCAGACGAACGTTTATAAGTACACACATGCACAGAAATGCAGTTGGGTCGAGGCACGACGTGTTTCGAGTCTTCGTTTTCAGCCAGCAATAACAGGCCGCCGTCTGAAGAGGCTCCACTGCCTGGGCCAGAGTCATTGCCGTCAAACTGGCAATGAACCAGAGAAGCACGAAACAAGGAAGCTTAACCGCAATCATTGCGACTTGACTACGACGGCGGCGGCGGTGGGAAGGGCGAAGGCAAAATCGCTGCAGAGCCTAGAGCTAAATTGCAGTTCCAGAACTTGGTCACAGTGCGCATTGAAGATGAGCTTTGCCATCTAACGAGTCAAACGATGGACCGGATTGAAGTTGGCCCGTTCGATTGCTGGTGGTTATGTTAATATCTTTTTGATGTCATTGTTTCGCTTTTTTATACTATACTCTGTGCATAAAAATCGGTATAAAGGGGCACAACTTCTTTTTTTCAATTCCATCTTCTAGCAAGAAAAAGTCTGTGACTGCTTAATGTGCGTCGCGTTTACATATTGTATTTATCAGTAGGGTTGTTTGTATTAAAACTGCACAAATCCAAACTACAAACAGTGAAATTAGTAAACTCCTATATATATTTTAAACATTAACAAAATCCACCGGATGCAGCTGTTCTCACTATATAATCTTGATTAAAGGTAATACGTCTTCATAATAAAAGGTATTAGCTAACATTAAATTTGTTGTATTGCATTGTCTTGTTGAAGCAAGTTGATAGATATGATCTTATTAATATTCACTAGACTTTTCTTATATTTGGTTTTAATGCTCATTTCATTGCAAATTGTTTAACTTAAGCAGTATTATATATAAAATAGGCTTACCACTTGTATCGTTGATGTCGAAAAAAGAAGTAAATGGATTATTTTCAGAAACTAAGCCATATCGCACTTCTCGTGGGTTCCCTTTATCACCGTCTTCCGCATGAACTTGTAATATCTTGGATTCAATGATTATGAGAATATATTTTTTAGCTTACATATAACATAAATATACCTTATCGCCAGGAAGAATACCGGATTGTAATTTTGTAACTGGTGGTGCTACAGTAAATACAGGCGGCTGATCTTGTACATCTTGAACGATAACAACGATTTCTATACCAGCAATATTGCGTCCATCTTGCCCAGGCTCAGCATATGCATCCTAGGTGGAACAAGAATTCAGAGTTACGCATCGTAAAAATTAAAATAAGCAGGATAGACGTACATTAGCAAGAATTGTCAAGTGATACATGGCTTGCTTCTCAAAATCCAAAGGGCCCAAGAGGAAAACTGTTCCTTCCGTTGTCTCCGCAGAGATAATTTTTTGTCTTATAGCAAATAAGGGCGAACCCTGAAGTTGAAATATTATAATATGTATTCCAATATACCTCTAATACAACTCACCCATAACTCGAGGTAGACTGGCTTTTGATAAAGTGGATTTTTCCGGGCAATTACATAATCAAGTTCTGTACCTCTCTTAGCATCCTATCGTTAAAGATATCAAATTTTTCATTTATTTATTATCGAACATTATATGTATAAAAATATAAATTTAATATTTAAATGTATTTTTAATGCTTACTTAAATGAAAAATATAAAATTAAGAAAATTAGTAAAATGTTATAAATGCCTCGTGACTCGAGATTAACTTATTGAATTGATCTTCTGAGAAAAACTATATATAAAATAATTTGAAGACTTCAATCTTTTGATCTGCGCTCACCTCAGGTATCATGATGATGCTCGGCTTATGTGGAAATATTAGGTCATGTGGCGTACTAAAGTTTGTTGCTGTAATTGAACACAATTGCGTAGCCATGCCACCATTTGTGTCCTTTACCGAGACTTGAAAATCGTAGAAGCGGCCTGACTCAAGGCGTCGTTGCAGTACAACATTTGCTTGACAGACAGAATTGTACTTGGTACATGGAAGCGATTCCACCTTGAAGGTGGACGAGGATACATCACCCATAAACTCAAAGGTCAATGGATAGTCGAACTCCTCGTCGGTTGCACGCAATCTGTAGATTACAGAACCGACCTGTGCGTCAGCCGGCACCAGAACTAGTCTCATCCGCGTTGAGGGGTCGAATTTGGGATCCACTCCATGAACGTGATGTAGACACAGAATTCCAATTAGGAGGCTGATTGTCAGCAATCGATAGGCGGTCATTGCGCTCAGCCATGGGCCAAATTGTAAAGTTGGCCGACACTGACGTTGTTGTTGTAGCTGAAGGTGAAGCTGGGAGGTAGGTGGTTGATGATAGTAACATTCTTCTTGCCTTCGCTTGCTAGCATCTAAAATCGTGTTGCTTGCAGCGGTTCTCAGACCACAATATGGCTCATGTGTTAGGTTGTGACTTTTTCTGCGAAAAATGTTGCTACTGCTGGAAGCCATTGCTACAATGAAAGACGAAGATATATTGTTAAAATAAATGCAATTTTCTACGTTCATTAGCTGCGTGGATTGAAAATGATGGAACAAACTTAATAGCTTTTTATTTTCACTACATATCGAAAGAATAATTCATTAAATTCCTTTTTTTCCTAATACATGGACTATTTAAAAATATATGTATGTTTAAAATTTAATCATTATTCATATTCTATTTTCAATTCTGATCGGCCTTTTAATACATTGAACAAAGAATTTATATAACGAACGATAATTTGAACGAAAATTTTGAAGATGTCCCCCGTTCTCTGCTAAAATTATAAAAACTCATTTTAAATAATTGTGTAATTTAATTAAGATCATATATGTTACGAATAATTTAATTTAAGACAACATTCAGCATAAACAGTTTTATTTATTTAAGAAAAAAATTCGTTGTAGTTGGGGAATTTCGAAAGGAAAAAACCTAAAGGTATTAGCCCTAGACAAATTACATCGCATTCAACACGGAATTGACAATGTCTTACGACCTAGTTTTAGTAACGGCGCTTAAACTACTTTCAAAAAAGTAGGTTATGCCGTACGCTGTGCCGCATATGTACTGATATCATCTTGCATGCGGAGCAAGAACCTCGGGAATGGTTGCCGGCAAGACTGCTCAATAGTTTTATTGCTTTAATTTAAAATAAACATTCAGTTTTTGATAGCAAGGTTCATGGAACTGAAAATTTACAAATAGTTAAAATATGATTGTTTTTATATTTGCTTGAAAATTAGAGGGCTCGAATAGTATTAATTCGTTTGTTGGGATTAATGTGATTATTGTTAATCAAATTGTACACAGCCTAAATACAGATCGAACAAATTGGAATTTGTACTGATCTGTCGGAAAAACGTGTTCTATAGAATGTTTGAAAAATAACTGAATACCTCTTTAGTTGATAATTATGTATCGATTCGAAACAAAAACGCATTGTGAGAGACTCAAACGGCACAAAACATTAAGTGGTCACGTCTTTCTCTGTTCAAGCTCGACATGTTTTTTAACGTGAAATAATGTGTAACAATTACGACCGGTACTTAAATGTATTTCAGAGAGAACATTTTTACGAGTAGCACAAGTGGAACCGCATTATAGCTTACTTTAACAAACTTCGCATTTTCCACTTACAGCCTAGGGCCCTAACTATAATATTACTCGGAAAGAATGTTCGTTCTTTAAGACTCGCTTAAAAACGCTTTTTGTTTTACTGAAAGGCTTACACATATTTAACAGTATGTGTCGATGTTTCATGGGAATTTATTTGTTAAATCATTTTTCTTGTAGGTGATCAAACTTTCAGAACATGATCATGACATTCATATGTGTGTAATTGCCAAAGTACAAGTCTGTAGTATTTGAAATACGTTGTATTGCGTATGGTATATTCGAATATACATTTAAAAGATATCTAGCTTTTGTGGTTTACAAGATCGCTGCGTTCATACGTACGAACAGCCGAACATGGCTATATCGACTCAACCTGGTCAAGAATGTATATACTTTGGGGGGTCTTCCACGTCACCTTCTGCCTGTTATATATATTTTAATGAAACCATTATACCCTGATTTCCCATTTATTATGGGCTCAAGGTATAAAAATAAATTGGAAAACTTGGACAATGGGCAACGTTAGCTGTAAAATTTCTAGGTTCAGGTATACATATAAACTATACCCAGTCTATCGAATAGTACCTCTAATATTTTATGTTTAGTGCAGACCCTTAAAAATAAAAATAAATAAAAAAGCTAGTTTTGATGAAGTTTTTTTAAGCGATGTTCAAGAAAAACTACATATTTTAAAATAAAAATACAATATAAAATTTAAATATTTTTGAGCATTTCACTAAAAAGGTTTTAGATCAATATTAAGGTAATAGTGATGTATCACAGTCAAGCCCTGTAAAGTAACACATATGGGGACTATACATTTTGCCTGGGATAGGATAGAAGATTGGATTTTAAGGCTTATGTGGTACTCTTCCACTCAGAATTTGGGAAATGGCCAACTGTATATACAGCCGCTGCATCTCCATTTGCGTCTTGTTTAGTACTGCTCAAACTGCGAACTCGAACTTATTGTCAATCCGGTTTTGTCCGTCGAAACAACTGTCTGGCTTGCTTGTATGCTAGTTGCATTTGCGAATTTCCAGTTTGTGCAGCTGCAGTGCGCTGCGCCGTCGTGTCCTTAGCTGCAGCTAGCTACATGCGAATGACCAGTTATGTCAGTCGATTTGGATGGAGTCGACTTGAAGCGAGGCGAGCCAGCCAGCCAGCCAGCTATCCAGCCAGCCAGCCAACCAGACAATCAGCCAGCCAGCTTGTGGCCACCCTCGCACCCTCGCATTTGGCGCTGAGTCGTTTGAATTTACGGCCAAGTATGTTGCAATATTATGTTTTGCCCGCATTTGGATTAGACAGGCTTCAGCATAAGATACATAGGAGTGTAAGTGTTCATTTGTAAGTAAAGCGTCAGGCCCAGTCGCAGTCTCAGTCTCAGTCACAGTCTCGGTCTCAACCTCAGTCTTTGTCTCATTCCCACTTGCAATACATGTTTCCAGTCCCTGCCTGCAACTCTTTCGAGTTTACTCGTTTTAAGACCTCGGCAACATTGCGCAACAATATTTGTGCCATTTGTTTAATTTCTCCTAACATACATATGAATGGAAATCTCCAACCAAATCGAATAGCAGACTTAGTACTTTAAGATTTTGGCTGATCCTTAAATAGTATTTTTAATGGTAAATTGATGTCTAAGTTTATATCAATAAATTTAAGAATGAATTGATCATTTGCAGAAAGATAGTCATGTTTGAATGAATTATGAATGAATGAATTATTATATGTAATATGTATACAGTATAAATGTATTTGAGTTAAGTTTAAATGTTAAGATATGCAACAAGAGTACCCATATATAAATTACATTACTATATACAAATTAAATTAAATAATAGTAGTAGTAGTCACAATCAAATTAAAAAGTATATTATAAGTTTGGTCTACCCCTGTCCGGCTGTCTGTTTGGCTGAATGAATACGTCAAAGACTGAAAATTTAAGTGACTTGGCTTAGCTCTTAACACAGCACGCCTATTTCAATTAAATCGATTAAAATCCGTATCAAGCTCTGGTCACCTAATTCCTGAATTTTAAGAGAATACCCAACTATGATATACGCGCTGCTGTTTCATTCCAGACTCTTCTATGGATACAAACAATATATGTATACACACACGAATAAGTACGTACGCTGCTAACTGCAGCAGATGTGATTGTTTTTTCCCCATCCCTCATAGTTTTGTATATGTGACTAAATAGCTTTGGCAATTGATAAATGCTTATGTAGAAAATTTAAAATTATGGGAGTTCCCAATATTCTGCTATTTGAAATAAGGATTTAAGCGATTTTCGAAACATTCATATAGAAATTCTAAAAATCATATTTACTTGACGATACCCTAGACTATTATAGACTATAATGTAATAGTCATCATGTTTTGTTTATAAACCCAATTCGAAATATCTAGTTATGTTGACGTCTCTGAAATGTGTGCACACATATTTCTACATACATTTTAATACATTTGAATCGGCTAGATATACATATGGTTTCAACGTCTGAGTTTATGGTTAGCAGGCAATTTTTATTTATCAAAATGTAAAAGATATAGAATTTTTGATGTGATTTTCCAATTTTAAATTTAAACTTTTTCTTTTCATTTATTCATCTATGTGGGTATAAGATAATTTAGCTCGACTTAATGAATAACTATAACTTATATAAATAGTTTTGATTTGATCTAAAAGATATTAGAAATTTCTCCCAAAAAAAAAATTATTTATTAATTTTTTTTGCTGGTGTATTATCGTTTCATTGAAATAATTTTAAAATAAAATAAATAATTAGTTAAAAATAAAGCTGGTGAAATATTGGGATATAACATCCATCTATTTAAGGGTATATAAACTTCGAATCGCGTCTTGACGTACGCTACGATTAATGTCCTTTCTTGTTTTTCGTAGTTAGTCTGGTCTGCTTCGCGACCGCGCCAAAAATCGTGAGTTCACTCTACAAAAAAACAAGATTTTGGGCGTTGTTCAATTTTTAGGTTGACTTCGCGGTCTGCATGCGGAAAATGCAGCAGCTTCGTGAGCTGAGAGCTGAGAGCTGTGAGCTGTGTAACTTTTGTCTGTTTTTGGATTCCGACTATGGCTTTGGCTATAGCTATGGCTATGGCTATGACCGGCTGTGGTTGCACATTCAACTAGAATGAAAATTTGTGTTGCAAATAAAGTTGAACCCGATGGCAAACTAATCTGCTTCACGACAATGCCAGTCATATAACCAGCAAGCTATGCCTGGTAGGCTGGCTGGCAACCAGCCAGCGACGCAGACTCGTAATCAACTTTTATTTAGCCGCTCTCGTACTTGGCTCCCCGTCCCGTGATATGACCGTCCTTCACCATGCCTGCACAGATGCCTGTCCGTGTTTTCCTGCCTTCACCATTACTGGGGGATTGTTGGGCGCGTCCGTCTTTGAATTTTGTCTATCCGACTTTCAGTGCGTCTGGGCACTTCGTCAGTGGGCTTATGCCCGTCTACTTTTTCAGTGTGTGTATCTGCATATTTATGTACATATTTATGGTATACATGTGTGCTTAAACATTTTATTGCTACAGCTGCGGGTGTGTTTTGGGTGTGCCCTCGATTCCAACTTTACAGGGTTCGACTTTGGGATATGCTATTACTTGCAATTCTGCAGGTCTTTAAATATACTTTAATTCAAAATACATATGATACAGAGTAAGTCAGGATATTGTATTCTGTGCTCTCGACTAAGAGATAATAGGTAAATTGACCGAATTCCCAGTCCCTAGAACTACAAGTTCGATATGTTCAATAGTCATCCGGACAATAAATTTTATCTCTGCCCATCTTGTCATAGCCACCATCAAAACATTATATTACATTTAATAAGGCCTATAGTAAAAGGAGCGTATGCAGAAAATGTGAGCTTGGCTTATTACCAAGTTGCTACGTTGCAATGGATCGTTTTATGTGTGCTAGATCAAGTGATAATTTGTTACATTGAATAGGCTAAATTAAAATAAAAATTTAAGTTGGAATTTTGAAACAATTTTAATCAAAAATTTATCCTAGCTTAGTATAGGAGACCCCTTGACAGCTAATATAGATATCGATCGAACTTGTCTTTCCTGATGATAATGTGGTCACCAAAGCTTAAAGATGGTTATTTTCTAGATTGATTGTCATCATACATGCATAACTGAAAGTCTAGACTGACATTCAAATATCAATATTCTTATAAATTTTCACGACTTGTGAAAAATACATATCAAATTATGTCTGATTAACTTTGAATTAAGAAGCTAACACAATTGATAAATCGATTCATGTGGAAAAATACTAGGATTTTTATAAATATTTTAAATACTTATATGAATAGTTTTGATTTGATGTAAAAGATATTAGAAATTTCTCCCTGAAATAAATTATTTATAAATCTTTTATTGATGTATTATAGTAATTGCTTGTAATAATTTTAAGATAAAATAAATGAATAAATAAAAAAAGCTGCTAAAGTATTGGGAAATTACATCTATTTATGAAGACTTTTATAATCAAGCTTAATTTTTTTGCTTAAGAATAATAGAGGATATTATAGTTTTAATCTGGGAGTTCTACCTCATTTCTTACGAGAAAGCCTAAAATTGGGTTAATTCCTCGATCGCTTCAAAAGATAATAATTGTAAATGAAAAAATGAACTTTAAAATGATAAAATTAACTTTCTGGAAAAGTTTGATTCTATATGGCCCTAGTGTGGATCAGTCAATGGTCAACTCCCACCTATTTCTAATCACAACCAAAGTGGATGAGATAAAATGAATTTTTCATTACAAACATTATAATTAACAACGTACAACGCTTAAGACATGGTGCAAGCTGTGCTGTAATTTTCAGTCGATTGTAAATGAAAAGCACAAACACTGCACAAATATGCGCGCTGGGCCTTAAGCCAAGCCATGGGGGCTGGACAAGGGCCAGAAAGTCACTCGATTAGTTGCGGTGCCAACGTCGACGTCCACGTCGACTTCATCATCACAGTCATGATAAGCATTAAAAGACTCAAGATCTACGCCGTCATCGCCTTCCTCTTTGCTTGTACCAGCTAAAAGTTTTGAATAATCCGCTCGTCGTGTCACTAATACCCTGTCCCAATTGGAAATTTGTACATGTTTTTTTTTCCAAAATGTATAAAGTATCAGAAGCAAACTGTAGAAATTATCCATTAACTAGAGCACATGTCCTTCTAAATTTTCTAATCTATGCGAAATTATGGAAATATATACATATATGTAAAGTGCACCCAATGAAAGTTGAAAAGTTGTTAGGGGTTTTCGACTAGTCGGATATTCTCTTCTAGACTGTTCTTAGTTGTTTGACTGTCATGCTGCTGCTGCTGCTGCTTTGTTTCTCTTTTCAGACTCGATTCTTAGCATCGGAGGTGGCATACGGAATGGGCACCAAACCAGCGCCAAGTTGCATTGAAATGCAGAAAAAAAGGTGAATAAAAGACTCGCAAATGAATGCAATAACAACAATAACGACAGCACAAGCATCAACAAGAGTTATAAAAATATGCGTGGGACAGCCAAACAGCCAGCTGGATAGCTGGAAAGCTAGAAAGCTGGATAGCCTTACCTTAACAAGAGTCACAGGCAGTTTGTTATTGACTGTTCTGCTTGGCGATGGTTAAAGACTGCCGAAGTCGACGTGCAAAAATACTCAAATTCAATCTAAAATTTATTGTTAGTGCTGCTTCATTTTCCTGGTCATTGCAAACATGAAAATAATTGATTTGACTAATGTAATCATGTGTCTTTCAGGGAACATGTTAGGATGGTAAGACGACGGCCAATTTTCAGGTCGCAAGCGTACATTTCTTCGCCAGAGAGATGATAGAAATATACACTATTATAAATAATAATTTTTCAAGACGTTAATTTGTGGATGAAAAGTAAATCTTCTTCCTTCAGAATGTAAACATAAAAGAAAAGAACACACCAGTACACACTGGAATCTATCAAATGTATATATATATATATATATATATATATATATATATATATATATATATATATATATATATATATATATATATATATATATATATATATATATATATATATATAAGCGAGGGTTTGGTACAAAATTGAACAATAAACACGTTTTACAAATTGCCGTCTGCGAGGGAAGGAAGGAACAATCGGTGTTACTGATGAATACGAGTGCGTAGAGGGCAGGCGACCTAGAATCTATGTGTTGTCATGACTATGGGTTTGCCGAAACATTGTCTTGCCCAATTACTCTGATCAATAGCGTACAAAATCATTTTCACTTAAGCCTAGCTAAAGCAGTTGAGAGCCATAGAACACTATGGCTTGACTTGTGGAGAAACGAGAGTGGACTCCCTGGCGCCGATGATGACGATGATTGTTGTACAGCAGAACAGCGTCAATGACGACCATTTCCATTATGTTGAGCTCGTGCTGTAATTGTTCTTCTCTTGTCGGTGACTCAAAATTTAACTTGTCTATTTCATTTGAACAGACAACAGACCTACGACTCTTTGGGACTATGATTTTCCATCAGCAATTCATTTGCTGCAAAGAGAATGTTTTTAGAGCCGATGCAGTAAAACAAAAGACTTAAACAACGAACTTACAAAATCATTCTAAAATATAGTTAATCTCAAAGGCTCGACCAGTCGTACTCTTTACTTTAATAAGGAGTATTCATTTCATGAGAGCACATTATTGGGGCTTTGGGTCTTCCTGAATTGAAATTTGAATGTTAAAGTGCTACATAAATCATTATCAACTGACTGGCTGGAGACCCCTTCGACGTTTCCAAGTTTTTAAATAAGCACTCTTAAAAGAAAAAAATGCCGCAGTACCGACTCAATGTGTTATTGTTGGCTATTGGTAAAGGCAGTTGCCTTGTGGCCCGTTCGACATATATTTCATTTACCTGGTCTTGGACTTGTACTATCGGCGCTGTTAGCGTTGCCAAATGGAAAAATATTTGCAAAACTCGAAACACGCATGGGTTTCCACATCAATGATTGCTATATAAATAAGTTTTTAAGCTTCGTACATAAATTTTAAAATACCGCACAGCTGTCAGCTTTAGTACTGTGGCGTGCAAAGTAGGTCAGACAAGGTCGTTTTCGAGTTGTTTTTGTCTACTCTAACTTGATGCATTAAGATACATGGATTATAGTAAATGCTCATATCAATTTGAGTTCAATTGAGTTTGTGTTTAAGCCGTTTGCTTTAGACGCTTAGTTATTGAGTTGGCTTTTTTCTTTATTAGTAACCATGCTTATGCCTATATGTGCTTTGCTACCTCTGACAAAAGTGTATATAATTTATGTTATATTTCTTTATTCAACTGGTTATTGTTCATTTGCACAAAACTATTATACATAAATACAAATAACTTGAAATAAGTGTATTTTATTCAATGAATTAATTACTCCTGAGCTTTCAAACTTCAGAATTTAGGTTCACTTTTTAAGGAGTGGTGTGGGCACGGCCTCACCACAGAAGGAAATGCATTAATGGTAGACTACAATATTTCATGACTCAAGCTCTAAGCTGTGTTCTATAATGAGTTTCGATGTTACAAACGCATTAATAATTCTATCATTTCAACACTGGTATTCAAAATTAGGTGTGCACGCCTGTTTGGTAAATATTAAATTATAAAGAGCATTAAGTACCTTTAATGTTTGCTAAGATGACAAATATGTTGAGACTCAAAATAGGTCGGCTCGGTTATTTCTGAACTGCATGCTGCAATATTACTTTGCAATATGCATAATATTTATCTTAGAGATTTAAGATGTAAATTTAATTTAAATAGTCAAGTGGCTTCGATGCCTTTGTATTTCACTTTTCATTACTTATATGATTTTAAGTTCGCTTGGTTGGACGGATTGAAAAAGGTTAGCATCATTTTTGATTCTTTTATTTACAATTAAATATTTATTTACATAATAGTGTGTGTCGGCATCATAAGAGAATCTTGTTGCATTTGTAGCGATTAGTTAACGCGCTTGTGTATAGGTAGCCGTAACACGTTTCGCGGTTCAATAAACCCGAATCGACCTTGTTCGCAGATCAAACAAACTGGATAGCTTTAGAGTCCATCATATTGGTTCTACGTTATCAAGGAAATATTTTGAAACTTGTGTATTTTGTTTGATTTTAATTAATATTCTATTTCAATATTGTGTATTATGTTGAGATACACTTTCATTCACTGTGCTCCACTGAGATACACTTATTAAGAAATTCAAACTGCAAGACTAAATTATACCGATGGCTTCAAGCAGGTTTGATTCACACAAAATCGACTACGATCTGATTGTTGTTTTCCGCATCGTTGTTGAAATGGTACTGAAGGTAAAGCGAGCATAAAGACCAAGCTGGAGCTGGAGTTGGAGGTGCAGCTGTTACCGATATAGCCTCAGTTAAGTCGAGTGGCCCCATAACCAAACACAAACATAGAAATCCGGTTTTTGTACATAAGTATATGTGAGAGTAGACAGCATTGCGCTCTGCTTCTTGCGGTTACCGGCGCTCTTTTCTGATGGCATAATTGGCAGCTAGTTCTATTCTCTTCTCTTTATTTGAGCAACCAACTAACGTTCAAATACATTTTATAGTCGCAAATAATAAATAAAGTTTTATGTACTGCAACATTGGCGACTTCAACCAAATTATTATATCCGTGAGTTTGTATATTTGCAGTGCATGTATCTTCTACAACAGCCTAAAAACGAGTGAAACGTAATTTTTGCAATTAAATTCATTATTTTAGTGCTGCATAAAGTATCCAATGTCCCCTATGTAAATAAAGTCACTCAACCACAAGGTATATACATGAAAGCCAAGTTAGCTTCAGAAATTAAGCAGCATCTGTCTTTGATTTTGGTCAGCAATATGGATGACACATATCCGAACAGCTTCGGTATATATTTAAACTTTCTTCCATGCTTATTCGTTTATGTACAACTATGTACTGCCACAGATTTAAGGATACACGCTCTAAGTATACATCTGTTGTGAAAGTGAAAGAGTAGTTATGTGAAAACCATTTCACCATTGATAAAGCTAGATACATGGATTATATATATATATATATATTCTAGGCTTATGCTTAGTTATGAAATTATAAAAGAACTTTTGAAGCTGGAGACTTGAAATAGGAAATACATAGCTCAGTAAACCATCCCCTGATATAAATATATATTTCATATGCCTAAGCTTGGTTTGTAGCTCACACCTTAAAATTGAATATTATCGCAAAGCTATCCTGGTTGGTTTCTGATGTCAGAGAACTCTTTATTCTAAGGTACACCCATTTGGTCGAAGCAAAGCTGACAGTCAGTTGCTGTAGACTGCAAAGAGCCTAATGTAAATATTTAACAGTATAAGTATATGTGTGTTTAATTTAAAGTTAATTTGTACGTATTTCTATCGTTTATGTATATACGATATGTATAGGTATAAAATATTTTTAGTTATTAGTAATGCAAATAACTGGCACCATCAATAAAAGCCGAAAACCATTTATATAGCCTGTTTAATTGATTGTATTTGTGATATTAATCTATTTGTAAGCGGCTTGACCTGACCTTGGAAACTCTTCGTGTGGTCAATCCACATTGACATTTTTGGAACACACTATCGTTAATCGATTTGGTGGAACACCACCCATATATTTTCATGCCTTTTCAATGAGTCATTACAGTTTAATTAAAACTGTATTTGTAAGACAACAATAAAATGGTAAAATAAACTAAGCTGGCTTCATCCTGCACATAAATATTTTCTAATATTCATGACTTTGTTTACAGGTTGCATTTAGAGTATATTCACATTTCCCTTGAGCTATTTGTATACTTTAAGTATGTGCACAAATATTAATATGGTTATAGCTGCGGTTTTTTGCTACAAAGTTTTAATATCCGGAAATGGGTATGTATTGGCAACCGGGAACGGCGGTATATATATTTATTACACAGCGTGAAGTAAAGTCGACCTTACGAAGTATATATTACTGAGTACGACGACCAGCTGCGCCGGTCTTTGCCACTCCTTCTGAGACAGCGATCTGGTATACTATAGAAGTTAGAAAATAAATATTTTTAAAATATAAAGGTCTTCAAAGCGGGCTTCAAAATATAATTTAAAGACTATACATTGGCATGTATTTTTTCGCAATGAATATACAGATTATAAATTTGTATAAATTAGTATTTTGTGTACCGTCTGCCAATTCCCTTAGTTAGTTAATTCCCCAATAGTTAGTATTTGGTAACTACATGCACATATTTGTTATATCGGAATTTTAATGATATGAAAGTTCAATTAATAAGTTTATCACGCAGCGGAGCCTAGAGTGAACATGCATAATGGGTATATTTTGGGGCGAACATACCTACATTTATGTGAGTGGGCGTGCATGAGATGGTGTTTTTGTATGTCTATCTTGGGAATTATTAGGTTTGGGATATCTCCTAGTCGAGCATTCCCGACTGGTGCACTACTACTTGCTATTAAATATTCACCTTTTAATATGTTCAGCATGGCAATAACAAACCACTAGACGGTTAAATCACGCGATGCTCTGCTTCATAGGTCTTTTTTATAATATTGAATTTTGACACCCTTGTGGAATATGGGGATATTCAAATATCTGCACTGACGTAATTCTTAAGTAGGGGAAAGCAAGTGTGCATAGACACCAAAGTTGACCCCAGAGTTCACTTTATCTAAATGAATTACACGCAAACGAACGGTGTTTTTTTAGATTTAGGTTAATTGCATTGCTTTTTGGTGGTTCCCACACATACAATAGTACACATACACATACACAGACATCTATATACAAATTCAGTACTCTATACTCTTTAGTTTATGCATTTCAATTTATTGTTTATCTTTGCGTTGACGGAGATAAAAGGCCAACACTGACAACAAAACCAAGTCTAACTACAGCAGGCTCGGTAAGTTTATATCTTGCTTGCGCTTAGTACCTAATTATATTTACTTGAGCTATTTTAAGCCTAATCGATTAATCTCTCGTATATACAGTAAGTGGAAAAGAGATAAACAAGTAAGAGTGGTCTATACGAGCGTGTTAGCTCACTGCTAAAATCATTTTTTCTTGTAAGGAAATTAACTAAGATCTGGAAAGCAAACAAGAAGTTCGACGTGCAGTGTATGGGCCATGCAAAATAAAAGTATATTCTTCTTTAAATATGTATTTCATTATAGCTCAAAAGTTTCATTCAATAGATGATTTGTCTTAAATAAGAAAGTCACGATTTTTTAAAATTACTTAATGCTCTTATCGGGAGTGCCCGATCAGAAGAAAGCCTAAGATCCCTGGCGTTCAGCTCTTTCAGAGGTATTAGCTTGTATCGATATGAACAAACAAACAGTTTGTATAGTTTTTCCAATTTTTTGATCGATTTAAGAGATATTAGAAATCGCACAGGCCATAGATGATTTGAAACAAACTTGATCTGCGTATTAGATCGACTCAATTGCTAATCCAGATTAAGTATTCTTATTATACACTTTATGTGGTGGCACTTGTCTTCACCTGATGGTTGCATATGTCTTAACAATTACAATATGCCCTGATTCAACATTTTCATTGATTACAAGGTATAACAATATTATATAGTATCCTTGTAGGACTTAACGTAATTCCGATAGGCATAGTAATTTATTAAAACAGTTAAGGCAGAAATCAACAATTATTTTTCATCATTATTTTTTCTTTTATCACTTTTAAGAGTTTTCTTTTTGATACAATCACTGTGGTTATTAAGCGAATTAAATATTTTGGAATGACACTCATAATTTACTTGAGTTGTATCAACACACATTTTATTTGCCTTCTGCACAGGAGACAGCTATATTTCAATTTAAATACATATTTTAATACAAATTAAGCTTTCGTGTATGCTTACACAATATTTATCTCCAATTACGGAAGGGTTAATATCATTTTATTATTACGTAGCGAGTCCTACGAATACAAAACTTTTCAAACGCCCGAACAAAGCACAATTTGACATAGCCTCTTGACCACGTCTAAAGGACTGTGGTTGTGATTTGCGACTCAACTTGGACACGAGAAGCTCGAGCCAGTTCGTTATATTCAATATTTCTACTCTTGGAATAAGCACGTATCGTGCCTGAGTCAGCTAACACACTGGAACATTTGGAATGGCCAATGGCCATGGCTTTCGTAGTAGGTTGAAATTCAAATGAATCGTTTATTTAAGAATAATTGGCGTCCTTTCGGCAGGAACAGCTTATTCTTGGAATACATACCTTTTACTCATATTTATGTGACATTGAATATCATCACCAACCAAATTCTTAATAAGTTTTTATGAGCGTTAGGGCATATACCAAAAAATATTTTAGAAACACCCTAACGCCATTTGCATGCCAGTTCTTGTAATGACCTCTCTGGTACTTGTCGTAAAGTCTACAACCATGGTTACCACTCGTGGTCATAACAAGCGACTGGACTTTCCATTAATTCGTAGATATTCATGAGTTCGGACACAGAGGCCGCCGAGAGTTAAGCAAAAGGTCTACGTAGAAACCTTGTGGGGACTACGACGAATTGTGGTTTGTAATCAACACATTTATTGTGTCCAGCTAAAGGGAAAAAAATCAAGTAGGAATGTTGCAGGCGGGAGCGATCAACTGCAGAATACTCGCTTACAGTGCAAAATAACATTTGGTTATACAAATAGCGACACTTTTTAATTTACTGTAAGCCAACTGCAAGCCTTGAAGATCCTGGCTTTAAATTTCTGAAATGTAGTTGTTATCGTCTTTTTACGCCCCAAGAAGTGAATGTATACAATTTTTGGTTAGTCTTTAGAGGATACCAACAACTGACTTCTGAAATTTTAACGTTTTAACTGAACAACTTTTAAAGAAAAAGACACTTTGACACGTCCCCAATGAACATAGCTATTAAACTTTATACAGTAATGTACTAGGGCCATATTTTTTATAATTATATATTCAAAATTCCGATTGACTAGATTTAAAATCATCATGAATATTAAACATTACTTCTGACGAGTGTTCACACGAGTATATATATTGCAACACACAGGCACACACAAACGGATGGACACCAAGACATTCCAAGACATTCCACAAAAGTTCTATAATATACCCTATTAGTTTTCTGAACGAGTAAAATAGTGAGAAATTATAAATGTATACATATACATACACATACAAACATATACGTTAGCTGCTCTAGTCACAGGCTACCTTGGAGAAGTGTTTGAGTTTCCGGGGTTTCGCCGTGCGCTATATTCTTTTAGTAAGGGTTGACTTGTTGAGGTTTCATTTGCATGCCTAAGCTATTTTCGGAGAGAGTATGCGGGAATGCTTAATTATTACTTGTTTGCTTCAACTTTATTTGTTTGACCGCCAGTTGGAACACAAAATTCTAATTTGATGACATACATAAGTACTTTCGCTTTGATTTGCGTGTGTTAAATTAATTAAAACAGCCAGTTGCCTATACTTTTAAACACAATTGTTGCCTGAATTTGGGTCACAAACATTTGTGGAATCAAATTAACTCAAGTGAATTTTATTATTAAGTTATTATGTTATCGTTTATCCTTTTATTTGACATTATGACTAATTAGCTTCAAAATAATTTTGGTTTTTCTATCTTTTTAAGTTGCTATTTTCACATAACATAAATTCTAGATCTTTAAAAATTAGTTGAGTTTTAATAAATGAAAATAAGGGAGATAAACAAAATCATTCAAAGCTAGCACATTTTTTTAAATTTCAGAATTTTTAGTTTCCCGGTGCTCATATGGGCATTACATTTATGATAAAATTCAATAATTGCTCGTAGTACAAGATATAATGACGTTATAGAGAAGACAACTTCTACCATTTATCGCATGCATGTATATAATTTATTTCGTATATATAATACATGCATGCGATATGTGATTGCAGCTCCCTTTCATACATACATACAATATATGATGTTAAATCAGTATAATCGTATTGGTTATGTAGACCATTAGAGATTACAATTTTAAGTGTTGGCTTTACTTTAGATTGTAAATTAAATATTCTTCCATTATTCTTCCATTAGCCTTTTTCGCGTTTTCCCAAATCAATTTATATTATTTTATTAAGCTTTATGACTATATTGGTTTTATCTCATGTGGCATTCATTTTGACGCCATCGAACAATACAAAATCAATACGCCGTTTGCCACGTAAAGCGTAAGAGCATAATATTAACTAGTGAAAGTAAATGAATTTAACTCCAACACTTTAATCTGTCTAAAACATTCTAAAACGCCAGCAGACCATAGAACCTTGTACATTGTCGTAAATCTGACAGAGACCTGTAATATATATTTTCAAGCAATTAGTATCAAACTTATCAATAAATCTTTTATACACTGCAAATATTACTGATTCTCGATATTACTCATCGATTTAATATGTAATTATGACTATTTTTCGACCTTTTTTTGTGTATATATAAAAATAGAACATATGTTTAGAATAATTGAATATGCACATAGTGAATATTTTGCTTACAATTTATACGAACTTCTATTGCACATTTAATGAAATATTTCGATTGACTTCTAGCTAGGAGCGAAACCGATAGCTTCTAAGAGTCTCCTTCTGAATTGGCCTGCATGTAAGGGCACAATTTTCCACTAAAAGACACGATATTTTGTAAGAGTCTTCACACTTGAGTCCCGGGGAGAAGTTGAAATTAAAGTTCGTGAATGGCTTCATTGTGTTCTGAATATCCAACTAATTTTGTTTACAATTTCTTCAGGTAAGTGGTAAGTTTGAGTGGATTTCACAAATGACTTAAATAAACATCCGTTGCTGACCGACTGAGGCTGAATGCCAAACGCAACAAAATTGAATTATGCATCTGCGACGTTGCCCGGGTAAAGTTTAGGCCCGACTCAAAGTTTGCAGCGTTTGCTGTGAGTTTCACGTGCTGACTGTCAAAGCAAATAAAAATAACAAAATGGCTTCACCTGGCACCTGTATCCTGGCAACATTCATTTAAACACCTTGGACTCGAACGCTCCGAGTTGTTGTTGCTGGCAGCGAACGCTGAGCTCTGCCGAATTTGTTGGTGCCACGGCTGGTCCGCCTATTGCTAGCATACTTGGAGCTTCTTAATATGCATTTGCATTCTTTCATTCTGCATTAGACAAGTTCGCTCTCACTAACCGGTAAAGCTTAAGCAAGCATGCACTACAAATCGGGTGAAATATTTAATGATCCCGTTTGTTTATTGAATTGCAGTCAAAAGTTTTGGCACGGACGGAAGCCCTGCCCAGCGCCTTCCCGTCCACTCCCCCAACCCCAATCAGTCTTTCGGCCGCAGAGTTTATACGCGTGCGAGTATGAGTGTGAAGATGGCGCAATTGCTGCAGTCGTTTACGCCAACGGCAACGGCAGTGTTAAAGTCAACAGCGTATCCAAAGGTAAAGGCGGCAAACCAGCTATAACGGGAGTATAGCTACGCCGATGCCGGCGCCAGCGCCGACGCTGACGCCGATTGCCGACGCAGACGCCAACGTCGACGACCGAAAAAGTGAAATAGCTTCTGTCAATATTCTGTCAATGGGCATATTTTTTGCTATGCGAAGTGGGCTGATGGGTGTTCACTGATTTCTTTGTAGAAAGTATTTTCGTGTACGGGTTTTTGTTGCTGGGTTTTTATTTCGGCTACTATTTAATCGATCTATGCGCAACTGAAATCGAATCTATTTTAACTCATTAACAATTTTATTTTTTAATATCATAGAAATGCAACTCAAGTGAAATAACAAAGTTAATTAAATTTTGCAAAATACAAAATTGATATATTCTGATTTGGAACGCACCAATGGGCGAGCATATAGTTTTTTGGTCGATCCATTGAGGACGTCAAACCGTGATTAACGTGCTTATTTCGGGCATCCTAGCTCTTTTGATGTTACATTCAATTTATTCTCTCATAAATAGTAAAATCTAGTAATAATAATATAATGAAGTAATAATAATAATGTGAGCTCTTCTACGGATAGAGGGCGGGAATACGAAAACATCAATTTTGAATCCGGAACGAGTATTATATAGTTGGTGCCTTCCCACTGCAACGCGTTTACATGTGGCATATCATCCCTGCTTGCAGCGTTCTGTCTGAAGTACAGGGTTTGTCAAAGTTGATCACTTTCCTCTAAAGCAGTCTTACGTGTTTTTATATGCATGAGAATCTTATCCGGACTTCTTTTTGCATTTGAGTCAAGCTGTAAAAAATGCGCACAAAATGCAAATGAAATATGCTCTAGCATTAAGAGCGAAATTACAAATTTAAAGGAGTGCAGCGAGCATCTACTGTTGACCATTTCCTGGCGCTTAAACCAGTTTTCTTTGGCGGCGGTAACAATTAGCGACTATTTAAATCGCCGCACATGAGCCACTATTAATTACAACAAGCAACATTGCCTCGCTGTTTAGTTATGTGCTGGAATGTACCCTACTTTCTAGTACATATTTATACTTACTTATCATGAACATTTGAAGTTAACACTTCGATAATAATTACTAAAAAAGTCATTTATTCACCGCTATGTAATATACAAATAATTATATTCTTATGATACCATAGATATATTCCGTTCGTTTTAGATATCATCACATAAATCTATTGAAGCCAAAGCATCCTGTTTCTAAGCGAACATTTGTCGCACTCTGTGTCACATGAAATATATTGTGTGCTTAGGGTTTTTATATAAATTCTAACTTCAATATACCCTTTTCACAATTTTTAGAGAGTATGGATATAAAGCGACTGACGTCGAATTCAAGAAAAGTTGTTTATAGCAACTGTTTGGTGTAGAAGCTTAGTGCACCGTTAAACGGAAATAAAGATATCTTCGACGTAACTAAGTAGTGAACTTCAAAATAGAGCTCTTAGATGTGCGATAGACAGTTTAATAGAAAGTTTAACAATAAAACAGAGGAAGGGAGGCTTACCTGAATATATATATATATATATATATATATATATATATATATATATATATATATATATATATATATATATATATATATATATATATATATATATATATATATATATATATATATATATATATATATATATATATATATATATATATATATATATATATATTTTAGACAAAACCAATATAGACACTTTGTGAACCTGAAAAAAATGAGTGACAAATTAACTTTACATACATACATATATGTATTTATGTAAAGTTATTTTTATATATATATATATATATATATATATATATATATATATGAACCTGAAAAAAAATGAGTGACAAATTAACTTTACATACATACATATATGTATTTATGTAAAGTTATATATATATATATATATATATATATATATATATATATTGAAATTTAATTTGTCACTCATTTTTTTTCAGGTTCACAAAGTGTCTATATTGGCTTTGTCTAATGTCCCTATTGCTGCCAGACTATCTGAATAAAAAAATTGCAATTTTGAAAATACACCCGAATTGTTAGTTAGCTTAGTATTTATGCTCTTACTATAAGTCTTAAAACAAATTCTTAAGGTGTACTTGTTATGACTGCGGCGGAACAAATACATGTTTTTCGATATCGGGTCAAGAAGTTTTGCAGACTAATCAGTGATGATCTCTACAATATAGATATATATTGAACTAAAAAAAATTTCGGCATTGAGCGAGTTTAATGCATTCAGTTCCGCCCGTTTAATTTGAAGTGGCCTTGTCGAATTAAAAACTTGCACAGTTTTTTCCCATGAACGAATTTTGCTTGTTGAGAATGTATATAAAGATTTATCTGCCTCGAAATGTTGAACGATTTTAGCGATAAATTTATTTTCTTGATTAGCTATAGGGGCGATAAATCTATCGATTCTTTCTTCTACGAGAAATTGCTCACACAACATATTCGTCTTCATTGAGCTTTGTCGATCCAATTCTTTTATTAAGCGTTTAGTAGCGAATCAAGTATGGGAATCGCAGATAAATGAGAATGCTTTCTGAATAGCAATATTTAAGTACCAAATACTCTTTGAGTGAGTAGTTCCTATGTTCTTAGTCAAACGCGAAACTTAACCAATTAATTTGATCACCTTGAAAAAAATTGCATTCCAATTTTATCTTTGAGACGCAGAAATTCTTTAAGTAGTCAGATCATATATTTACAAATTCAAATTAATTTATTTATAAAATGGGTGAAAAATACTTTATAAATGCATTGAATATGCAGAATAAGCGATTTAAAATAAAAATGAAATCATAGTATTTTAAATGGATTTGATGTGTCCGTCTCTACAATTGTGCTCATATAAAGAGGCATGAATCTATATGGCATGAAACTATCATGGAATATTTTACAAATTTGATACTTCATAGTTTTGTACTGAAACACATTGGTATGTGATATACAAGTAATTAAAAATATTAACATATAAAGTGGATACAAATAAATGGGCTATAGTTGGAGCACCTCCCACATGCACTGACCACATTTACTTGCCCGTGTTGAAGCATGAAATTGGAGTATTGACGTATAATTCATATAGCCTTGTGCATATTCTTGCTGGAATCATTTATAAAAGCAATATCTATATATATATATATATATATATATATATATATATATATATATATATATATATATATATATATATATATATATATATATATATATATATATATAATAAATCATCTATAAATTAAAAAGTGTAATAAACAATTTAATTAAAAGGATTTTTGAACGAAATAATAAACAGAGAAAGGAGTCAAGTTTTTCCCGTAGAATATATGTATCTATGTTTCCCCTCAGTAAAGTATACTTTTTATTAAGTGTCTTAACAACTAACATAATAATGGAACTTTCCATAATAAAAAATAATTTATTATCATTATTATTAAATAATTATTATCATTATATTATCAATTTTTTAGGGTATTCGAGCTTACATTTTTTCTTTATACAAATAATACACATAAGAACAAAAATTAAAAATTTCAAGACAGTGAAGGATTAAGGATTTGTATGCCATGATAAGTTTATATAAGTTCAATATGATTTATACCTTATTTTAGAACGTATGTAATTATTTATTTCCCATTAAAACTCATATTTTTAAATAAAGCCAACTGCCAATGTTCTTCAGCCGGCAAGACCATTGAATAAAAAACATTATTATAAACGTTTAACATTTGTTGCTAAAAACTGTTCATCTTAAATCGCAGTTTTTACACTGCACTTACAGGTTTAATTAAATTGAAGCTTAAAACGATTGTGAACAGCTTCAAACAGCGCGTAAAATAATGATATCGTGAGTAAACTTTTATACATCTTACGAAAGAAAAAGGAAGAGAAGTTTCATAAACTACTCAGCAAGTTGAATATTACTTTTAAAATATATTTCTGATATTCCGTATTCATTTATGGTATTTGCATTTGTCTAATAATACTACACAGTAAACAATAAATGAAAAAGACATTAAAGTAGAAATAGATAATCTACATAAAATTTGTTTTAAAAGACATAGCCAGGATAATTTAGCAGTTGCCTCTTTTGTTGATCATTTCAAATGAGTAGTTGGTATAAAAATAATCTTACTTTTTACATACATATATTTACATGCACCACGTTCGGTCATATTTACATTTATTGAAAAACCAACGTGTTATCCAAGCGTTTTTCTTCGACAATTGTTTAGTTTCCGCATCAATATCAAATGTTTGAATATCACTCTGAAAATAAGTCATGTTACAAAATATATTCAATAAAGTTGTAGGACAAGGGAAGCTAATTTACTATTGGCTTGGGAAAAATACGCTTCATGTCAACGCGATGCAAGTGTTCATCATGTGCTCGCTGAAGCCATTCATATTCTTTTCCACTTATACAGGGTAGACAGAGGCTGCATTGCACTTTATTGCATGATTTGTCGCAATCATTATATGCACATTGGTTTAAGCTAGTCGCCAAATTTTTATCAGCAGTTATAATTTCAGGAATCCTATAGTAACAAAAAATTATGATGAACAAAATGATTACCTAAAGCTCCTATGATACATACGTGTTTCGATTAAATCCCAATTGGTTCAGTGGACGAATTCCGACCAAGTTGAATACACTGTAAAGGACTTGCTCGTACAATAATGTGTTTTGTTTGAAGTGGGCAGAGGAAAGGTTTGGTGACATATTGGCTTCCATGAGGTGTACATTAAGGTTCTCATCAATGAATAGATCAAAACGCAATAAATCAAAAAAATTATGTCTCTTATATCTATGAAGTGCATCAATTAAATCTTCTTCTTTATTTAAAATTGTTGTACGAATAATGTGTTCGACTTGTGACCATATTTTTGATGGGTCCATAGCTTGGTCACGTACATACGCTTCAAAAGAGGCACGCATGCTACCACCATAGCTATTATAATATTTGCGTAATGACGGAACTTCCCAGGTAGGTAAATAGTTGTCCGCTACAACATATTTGTCCTGATTTTCAGTATTAAATGGATAGTACTTCTCGGGACAGTAACGAAACAGAACATCGCCGCTGTAAATGTAAACTCGTAACGGATTTACAGATGTAATTACAACATAGACACCGATATCAAATTTATGACCGTCGACTAAAAATGGTTTCTGAATGAACTCCTGGACAAACGAATCATTCGAGTGAAAATCTATATCGCTTATCGCGCGAACTTTAATATGACGATGCTCATTGTGCTTCTGCACAAACAGTGCCTCCGGATGCGCTGATGCGTACTCCAAGAATGCGTCCCTCTGACTTGGAAGCCGAAAAGCTCGTGGCAAAAAAGGTAATTTCGTCGTACATAAGTCAACTTTATTTGTTAAGTAACCACAGCCAGGTAAATGATTAACAAATTGATGGGCGTCAAGATTCTTGAGATTGGGAAATACGCGAAACGGATAGTCATGAGCCCACAGCAAGTCCCATTCTCCGTTTAAATCAACTCTCTTATAACCGAAACTATTTAAAACGTCCACTACGTGCACCAAGTGCTCCTCAGTGGGACTAGTGCTATAAATTGAATAGAACCTTTCGTGAGTCTGCGACTTTTGTATTGCACTATTCAATGTGTCTCTTCCACTTATTATATTAGTGTAGTTCGGTAAAAGCTCAACAAGTACTGCAGTGCACACTGTTGCCGCTAAGAAAAGCATAACGGTTCGTAATGGTATCGCTTTCAACGATAATATTTTAGTGTAGTTCTCTGATAACTGAAAAGGTGAAAGTTTTAAGAAAAAAAGCAATTAAATTAAATTTGCTCCAGGTCATTTTTCATTTAATATACTTTAGTTTCATTATCCATTTTTTCCGGCGCTTCTGATATTGATTTCATTGCACTAAAAACAAATTAAGCTAAGACCGAAACAAATTTTAAACAAAACGCTTAAATCCCAATTTATAGAAACGAAAAAATAAAATGAGAAATATTCACAAAATATCGATATATATTTCAATCAGCTGTTACTCTTATATTCTTTGAATGCAAAAATAGTAATCGATATGTATCGACGGTTTTGTATTCCAGGGCTGCATAGATTGTGTACAATATTGCCATCTGGCGGAACCTCGATTAACTACACAAGAAAAGACGGCGAAGTTTCTAAAACAGAAATTTACGAATTTGAATCACATTCATTATGCATGAAATCAAGCAATATATATATATATATATATATATTTACCTTTGGAAGTATTTCCATAGCATGCCCTTAAAATAACAACAAATTTTTAGTACTTACAAATATTCATTTTGTTCTTTAATAGTTTGTAGTTTATTAGTTGATTACATGTAAATGATATTGAGAAATGATGTCTAAACGTAACCGACATGCAGAAGATCTTAAAAAAAAGGTATTGCTAAAATATAAATTTAAAAAGGTAGTCCGTGAAGTCATTATGAATAGTCAATGGCTCGATGAAAACTACGAAGACCAGAAAATTTCCGCAAACGTAAAAAAAAATATCGCCTTGCTGACGCGCACAAAGCGAAAAGTTGGAATGCTTACAATAACTGTAAGTATATAACATATAACATATATAATATTTGATATTAGTATGACATCTTAAAGCTAAAGTATTTTTTTACAACTTTTTATAATCATGCGAAACATTTTTCATGATTGTTAAAGCTGAATTTAAGAAATTAAATTTTAGCTAAAACTTTCATATGTTGATAGATCTCATATATATTTTATAACCTGTGTGCAATTGTTAAATACAAAACTAGAAAATGTTAGTTTTCTACGAAGTAAACATACTGAAAAAAGGAATTCTTGAATCAAAGTTAAATCCTTACAAATTAACAGGCGAAGTCTTCGTTTTTCTTGACTTGTCAATTGAATATGTTAAGTTTATTTTTTTGAAGAAAAAAAATTATGTCATAGTTCATGATTGCATTAAACAGAGAGATAATTGATTACACAGGTCGAGAGGATTTAGTAATCAAGAATTAGACTACACTAGGCCCGTTTTCATATTTCGATATCACGAACCAGATAAAATATATAAGTATAGGTTCATCGGCGGAGGATGTCAACAGCGATCCACACGAAAAATTTATTAAAACTGTGATAAGCATAGTTTTTCCGTGTTATCCCGTCCCCAATAATAGACGGGTTGATAGAAGGACATTGCATTGCACTTGGTAAATGAGTATTCAAAATAATTAAATATTTTTTTATATTAGGAAAAATCTTTAATACGTACTCCACATCATTTACGGACAGTATCAGATCGAAAGAAACTATGTATTCTGTTTGCTGGATTGGCATGTTTTATCTGCGTTCCACCAGTATGTATCGCTGCTCAAATTGCCTTAAACTACTATTATTGTCTTGTATTTATTATAGAAATCGCGAGTCCGTGTGGTTCCTTTTGTTAAATACATGTCAGTTAGTCCCGGGCGTATAATTATAAGAAAGGGAGACGACCCGCTTGTAATTTTCTTTATATTAGCGGGAGAAATTGGGATGGTAAAACAATCTGGTAGCAAGGTAAAGTTAAAGTCAAATTTCAAGTTCAATCTCCTATTCAAAAAAAAAAAATTGTAGTCAGAAGGCGAAATCATTTTTGGGCCTGGTGATTGTGTTGGCGATGTAGGAATGTTCGAAGGCGGCCTACGCTATCAAACTTTCAAAGCTACATGTAAGTACCTGGTACTTAACTGATACGTGTTCACAATCAATCGTTTCCTAGCTTAGTATTATTATTATCTTTATCAATGTCAACAAAACCGTACAAATGATATTCATGTTCTATTGTAAGAAAAGCAAATTAATATTCTTAACATTGATTTGTTGGTATGGTTTTATATGCTTTGCATTTTAGAAGTAATTATTATAAATATTTAATTCAACGAAACATGAAGGACACAAGGGCTCTTGATTTTATGGTATATCTTTATTATTAATGAGTATATATTTATATATTTATATATATTTGAATGTACATAATTAAGACGTATTTCATATGTTAATACTTATTGAATTCGCACAATCCGCTTTTACTTGAATTAATTTAACTCCTCCGTATATCAGTTTACTCCAAAAAGCCAGATAACTGAAATTTGAAAAAAAAAAACGAAAAATTTATTGTGATGGTATAAAATCTATTTAAAATTATACTCGATCGATATACTGTAGGGTTACACTTGTTTAATATGCAAAAAGACCACCCCTCTCCATGATCTCTAATACAAAAATCAGTCTTCAGATCTAAGCGTTAGACATTTAACTTAAAGACTTTAGATAATCGATATATAGTCGATATATATATATATATATATATATATATATATATATATATATATATATATATATATATATATATATATATATATATATATATATATATATATATATATATATATATATATATATATATATATATATATATATATCCAGAGTTAATATAATAGATATACACTTAACAACCAGATTTAATGCCACACACACATATCGATATACAATTAACACTAAAACTTTACAGTAGAGATTCAAAACTTGGTTTGAACACTCTCAGTCTTTGAAAATTTATTTATGTTGAAACCTTTTTATTCCCTAAACTTATTGAAATAGGTTGAACTGCAGTTCGAAATTGTTGCAAATAATCAATAACTTTTAATAAATAAATAATATTTGTCAAGTTCGTAAAAATGAAAACTCTTTCACAATTGGAACCCATTTTTTTGAAAATGAGTTTTAATTTAAAGGATTTTTGCTGAAATTTTGAGTCAGTCTCTAAAATATAAGAAAAATCAAAAGTATATAAAAAAAAATAAATATATAAATTTTTTATATGTATATATAAATATATACATTTACAGTTCAACACGCGATATCATAAGTACATTTGTACACGAGAAAATTGCTGTTGCTTCGTGACCAGAAGCAAAGGCTTGCACCAGCCAATTTAATCAGCAATAAACAAAGTTAAGTCCTAATTCGATTCAATCAAATTGAATAGCAAAACATAGCCGTTCTCTCCATCCAGCCCATTATACTTTTTTTTGCGAAGGAGGCATTTCAAGCATTGCTTGCTATGTATTGCAAAAATATAGGTTGGCAGCAACAACAACAGGCCCTTAGGACCTCAAACCGATTCCCAATTTAGCTTTCACTTCGTAACATGGTGTTTATTATTTTTATTTGCTTGTTTTCGACGTTTTTTTCCTTTTCCGTCTATCGCATTGGAATCTTCAAACGAATTGAATGTACTCCAATTTGTATACCGTTCGCATTTTGCATTTGCCGTTCTTACCTTTTAAACGTGGCGGCTATTTAGCGCAATGCGAACTCCTGGTACTAGTCGACAATGATTTTAATTCGATCCTCAAACCCTACATGCAGAAGGCTTGGAACGATAAGAAAGCAGCCTTGAAGGCTTTAGACTACTTCGATTTTCTCAGCGAAGATCAAGTAAGTGAATTGGATTATAATTATAAACAATATTTTGAGTCATGTTCTAACCAAACTGTTTATTATAGATTTTGAAAGCATGTCAGTTGTGTAAGCTTAAGCAATATAAGCCCTTGGATACAATATACAGCCACGATAGAGGAACACTGACAAATGTTCACTTCGTTTTAAGCGGAGAATGTTTAATACTCCAGTGTCTTAATATGAAGGTATTTAGATAGTTTATCTGTGCTCTGTTTATATTTTTTGCACATCAATATTTTAATAAAGGTCGTTGTGAGGAATGGAAAAAAAATGTACGAGTTAGTGAACCCTTTGGATACTGGATCTTTATATATTAATAGTGATCACAGTACCAAGAAGAGTGTGATTAAACCTCCGTCTATGTTCGCCGCAATTAATACTCCAAATGAAAACGAAAAGAAAACGGTAAGTCATCTAAGTGGATATTATATAAATAGACGAAAAATACACTGAACTCCGCACGGCGAAACAGTTCTATCCGCTTAGTTTACTTTGTCCGTCCGTCTTTTCGTATGAGCTCCAGAAATCTGCCGTTATTGATGCTGAAGACTTACAATTTGTAATATTCGTAATCGTTTGTACCACCACTAGACAAAACTATAATGACCATAAAGCTACATGTTCTGACTTAAGCAGGAGGATTAAGAAGTATGGGTTTAAATATTGATCTAGACAAATACACATAATGTAATAAAGCGGGAGTTTTAATCATATAACAGGCTAGAAGTAGTGTCTGTAAATTTCAGTTTTTTTTTCAAAATATAGATTTACTAATATCAAAATCTTGATTATAATATTAACTCGTGTATTCAGAAAAGACAAAACAGACTTCATTATGAAAATATCATTTGCTGCTTTGTATCTAATTTCAACCTGTTCGAAATAGCTAAGCTTTCACATTTTAATTTACATATCACTGCAAAAACTTGTTTTTTTTTTTCTTAAATACATGTTTCATATGCTTGTGCAGTTTGGATTAATATGCCCAAGTCCTCTGTCATGTGTATATGATAAAACAGTTTCTGAATCAACGGTAACTTCACTTCATACCAAGTCAAATTGCATCGCATATTCCGAATATTGTGAGGAAGAAATGGTATCCATTGACGAAACCCACTCAAGCGCAGAAGAATCATTCGAAAAGAAATTACAAAATTTTCTCTCTGAGAGCAATACTAATGTCGATTCTGAATTTTCTAATAATCCATCAAATTTAAGTAGCTCATCAAGAATCTGTTTAAGTGTAAGTTTTTCAAAATAATCAGATTAATTTTCACAATTTACGCAATAGAACAATTATTTATTTTTACTAAATTATTCTTTCTATAAGCTTTAAAATTATATTTATTTATAGACGGATAAGGACGAACACCATTTTATTGATGTTGGATCTCTTACGTTTGGTGGAATTTTTGGACTGGGCGAAAGTATGCATCATCGTGTAATAATGGCACGGAGTACAGTGCAATGCTTGTTGCTCCCCAGATTTTTTTTATTTGACCACGAACAAAATCCTGGAAACATTTGGCAACGGAGACTTTTTTACCTAGAATGTATCATTCCATCGAGAGACGCTTTGTTCGATAATTTTCTAAAGACTTTAAAGTGGAACAAATTTAAAATTGATTTTATAAAAAATTTAAAATCTAACACTACAAATATCGCCAAGGATGATGATATACCTGTTCTATGTCGCATCGAAGAAGACAGAGACTCTCAATGACATATTTATTGTAGTTGTGCTTAGAAATATATGTTGTACTTTCTTCACAGAAATAGCTATAATTTAACCAGCTTTCAGAGATATTATTTCCCCACCAAATATATAAAGCTCATTCAATAAATACATCAATTGTGTGTAAAGTGTTTTTGTTCTAGCCCATTGAGTACAAATAAATAACAACATTTTTTAATAAATCAATATTTTTTTAAATGAATTTAGAATTCTTTCAATGCTTCAGTATATAAAGAAAACATTTGTTCAGAGCACTTAATTCGATGAAAAATTTTCATTATATTAAAGTTTCATTAAACTTATTTACACTTTAATTATTCCTATTCAAAAAGTTAATGGTAACAAGTAAGAAAGCTCTAGTCGGGGGTGCCCGACTAGGAGATCCCTGAACCCTGTAACTTTATGTTTTAAAAAAAAACTAATAAAAAAAATATTGTCATGGCCTCGTTTAGAACCTGAGATTTCTATCTGACATGCAGCGATTCAAGTAACACCGAAACTTCACCGCTTGAACAGCTGATAGAAATTATAATTCAACTACAATTCAATCAATTCAAGCAGTTTAGGTATTTAGAATATGCGAGAATGTACGCACTTAATGTTCTAATACACATGAGTAAAAACTGCTTGCGCTGCTGACCACGTGAAAAACCGTTTGTTGTTAACTTCTATGATGGTTAATGGATTTCAATGAAATTTTCTGCATATGATATTGCAAATTTAAAATATAGAAATATAAATTTATGTGCAAGACATGCACGCACATACGCACGCATGCGCTTGGGCTGAAGTAGGGGCTATTTTATGGAAAATTATTTGTTGAATAAGTTTTCTTCAAGATGGACTTTCGCGAAAGCGCAGCTCTCTAGTACTTGAAATACGTTTTTACAAATTGGGGCGGAAATGGGCGTGGTATCTAAAAAAAATATCGAAAATCAAAATTATATAAAATATAAATGAAACTAAATGCAAAATTTGGCGACTCTACCTACTCTGTTCTGAGATCCACGCGTTCACACATACGGAGAGACGGACGGAGAGACAGACGGACATAGCTAAATCGACTTAGCTCGTCGTCTTGATCAGAAATAAATATACTTCTTGAGGTCAGCCACGCCTCCTTCTGTCTGTACATAGATTTTAACAAAACTATTATACCCTGATTTCCCATTTTCAATGGGTTCAGGGTATAATAAGAAGTGTTGCCGAGCTGAAAAGTTAACATTTACTGTGCACATTCACCGTGATGTGTATTAAGATTTTGAGTCTTTCGGATTTTTTATACCTCCCCCATACCTTCTCAGTGAGCTCAGCTGTCAAGCTGACAAAGATTACAATTGATGCCAACATTTTATTATCAGGTGCGTGTCAAATTAGAAATATCAATTTCTTCATGATTTTGAAATGTTAACGAGTATTATACAGTTGCTTATGACCGACTACGACACTCTTTTTTGTTATTTGTAGAAAACGGCTGATTTGAATAAATTTGTTGTGCCTAGAAACGGGCAGCCAAATTACTTTATCAACTAATTATACACTTAAGCTTTCTGAGAATCCCATAAAAAAGAGAAGTTTCTTTGAATTAAATGAAATTGAATAACATAATGTGTTATATTTTCAGCATTGAAATGAGTCAGCAAAGCTTTGTGACGTATGTATTCTTAACTGTTGTGGCTAATTTTAGTAAGCATGGAAACGGTCAACGAAACCCTTTAGGGTTTCCAAGTACGAGAGTCTAAATTTTCACTCAGTATTGATTCAACAACAGCAGCGAACGTTTCACATAGTGTAAAGATATTGTTGATATGGCTGTAACTAATTTACCAAGGGTTCCTGAAGGTCTTCGAGACCTGGTAAAAACTTATACAAAAGAAGTTTTACGCGAAAAACCCAAAGATTTATATAAATTCTCCGTTGATTATTTTGAAAATCTTGCGAGTACAAGAAAAATGCAGAGGAAGGTAATAAAATACGAGTCTCAGCAAAGTTATGAAACCATCATGAAAAATCGCATTCGACAGCAGTTACCATTGTCACTTGCATTTCACATTATTCCTGAAAATCTGACCGATGTAATCAAGCAATTTATTAAAGCTGTTCTTAGAGAGAATCCACAATATTTAATTCTATTTGCAATAGAATATTTTAAAAATCTTCAAGCCTCGCCATTAAAGATAAAGGAAATTCAGTATACAGCTTATGAAAAATATATGGACAAAAATGACAGCATGTCTCCCGCACGCAAGGTGACTAAATGTGAATGTGGACGTATACTCAGCTCAGCTGATGTGAGATCACAAATGGTACAAGAAAAAACATCTGATGCGGATCAAAAACTTGAAAAGCCTAATACAGATGACCAATACATAAAAGCAGTGTACATCATTCAGAAATACTTTCGACTATATTTGAACCATAAAGCTAACAGATCTGTCAAGGCTGCATCAAAATCTGCAGATATTTATGACAGTCATGAAGGCTTAAATGCCATTTTAATAATTCAACGACAATTTCGCCGTTTATTATTAAAAAAACGCTCCAATAATACGACGGAAATGAAAAAAAGAAATGTTGAAAGCTACAATTCTGTAATATATATAAAGGCCGCACTTGTTATACAACGGTATATACGAGAATATTTTAGAAAGAAGAAATGCACAGAACAGGCGTTAACCAAATCTAAGGACCTTACTGAAAGCAATATTTCCTTGACAACAGCAGCATTTGTCATTCAAAGAGCATTTCGCAGAATGGTTAAGGCGCGAAGAGCAAAAAGGCATACAAATGCTGATCTCGAACAATGTGATGACAATGCCTCTGAAGCAGCATCGTATACGTCCGCCTCAACGGCTCTGCTTTCAACTGAGTCGGTAGGTGAACATGAGTTTGGAGTTACTAATTATGAAGAGGGCGTCCATCAACAAACTATCAAGGAAGATGAGGAAGTTGAAAACGATAATACAAACCGTAAGATAATATATGGAACGGAATCGATAAAAACAAGCCAGAAATCCGAAAATCATAATGAACAAGGTAAATAAATGTTTTAGGTACACAACTATTATATATTTAAAGACATGTGCCCCTTTCTCATTTGATTACACAAGCCTTTAAGTCCAACTGTGTACATACTAAAAGCACAAGGATTTACGTGTTATCTGCTCGATTGTATTTATGTGCATCAGTCTTTTCTTGTGTCCGACTGCCCGTTTGTCTGGAACCTGGCATGCCAGTTATGGCTCTCAGATCAAACATTTTATATGTTCACGATCGCTGGGGCGTGGAAA
Organism: Drosophila anceps; assembly: GCA_035045945.1. NCBI lineage: Eukaryota > Metazoa > Arthropoda > Insecta > Diptera > Drosophilidae > Drosophila > Drosophila anceps. Next base: position 884,411 of record JAWNON010000172.1, read on the forward strand.
ATCGAGAAAAAATTATTAAATCGTTTTTACATAAGCCTATAAATTAAATGCCCCATTCTTTAGGCAATATAAAATCCGAAACTATTGATTTCTGAATATTTTTAACTCTTTTTCTTTTTTACCTTGAACTATTTTTACGACTGGAAATTCTTGCGTGTTGATACATAACAAAAATTTAATAGTTAATATTAAACCGGCATGAGGTATATATTTCTAAATATTTGTTGACCACCTTGGACAAACTATAAAATAAAAGATAAAAAACATAATAGGTCAAATGTGTTAATGCGACAGTGTATCACGCTGTCAGTTGCTTCCGACTGCAACATTAACCGTTTTGTTTTACAGCAAAGCTTCCTAAATATTATATGAATCGCGTTTTTCAGTGTCCATAGATAACATTTTAGAGGACAACATTTCAAATATGTAGTTATTGTAGCTCATAAGCTAAAAAAGCTACATATTGTATCGTAGTTTACATGCTGTAAATTCAATTATGCTTTAAATTCTAATTTTGAAAATCTTTTAACTTATTTTTTCAGTAAAAAATAATAATGACAATTTGGATGAAACCGAATTGATTGAAAATGTAGACGAAAATATGGACAATCACTTCGGAAGAAAACTTCTTACAGATGATGATATTTCAAAGAATATTCAAGCAGAAAAAATCAATTACATGAATAATGTAAATGTAGAGAGTCAACCAGAAGACAATGATTTGGCTACACAAAACAATATTATAACTCAAGATTCTTTGATAAATCCCAATTCTGAAAAAGAGCACCTGCAATTTGTTCCGGAGTCTCCAGAGTATGTTAACCCCACTGGTGAAATTAGTAATGGTGTAAACTCTAAAAATATTTCAATACAAGAGAATATAAGTCCTCTAAGTCCATCAAATCCAAATATTTTAGAGCCTGAGCAACATATAAAAAATACAATTCAGTCTATCAATGAGAAGTTATCGCTTGAAAGAACAGGTGAACAAGTCAATCAGGTAATAAGAAATATATATAATCTTACTAAAAAAAATTTTAAATAAAAAAATTTTTTTTTTCAAGAATTCAACCACTTCAACTGAAAATTCATCAGTTGGTAGTAACAACGAGAATGTCGTTATAGAAACTGTGTCAGGTAACGCAAATATGTTAAACAAATTTCATTTCATACGTATACATAAACATACATACTGTACATCAATATGTTTACATAAATACACTTAGACAAATAACACTCATATTAAGAATGGGTTAAAAAGAAATTATTGTATTTTATGTATACTTTACTATTTACACACAAATATGTATGTTTAAAAAAAAATTTTTGTCTATCGCTTATAATACCATATCATATCATATCATCATATCATATTTTGAAGTTAACTCATTTAATTCTCGAAATTTGATTAAATATCTAACTCAAATTTCTATTAAATGATATCTTTATTTGATATGTAATTATATTTTATAAAGTTTACAAAATACGTAAGATTTTGTAATATTATTTTTATTTTCGATGTCATGTAATACATTTTTGTTTTGCATATGTCTTAAATCTTAAAATTATTCTAAAATGTAAATTGTAAGAATGTATGCATGTTTGACTTTGTTTAAGTTTAAAAAGAGTTAAAGTAGATGATAGTTCAGTTTAAAGCTGTTCTATTGAATAGTTTACATTTTAATATTATATCTATTGAATATTATACTAATTTTACTACTTTGCCAATCTATTTATTTTTTAGGCGTTATTGTTAATGATAGTGGAAATGAAACCCAATCAGAGGAACCTGGAGACAAAAATTTAATTAAAACTGTCGAATTAAAAAACAGTTTGACATTACAATGTGAAAGCCTTACTTATGATAATCAAATTTTGGAGAGCGCTCAGGATAATGAAACACGTGGAACTGAGGACCACAATTTGACAGCAACCAACAACAATGTTACAAAAGAATCTGTCTCTGAATCATGTTCTACAATACAAAGCTCAGAATCTTTACCAGAATCTGAAAAATTCCTCAGTGCCGGTGCTGAAGATATTGAGTTAGTTTCCACAATAGCAACCGATCTAAAAGCTTCACCAGAAAAAGGAGGAGAGAAGGAAAAAGGAGAAATAAGCCCTATGAGCACAGATATTTTAGATCCAGCAAAATGTATTGATCAAAGCATTTTGAAGACAAGAAAAAACACAGTGCCAGATATTTGTGCTAATGGATCATCAGAAACAACAAATTCTGCTAAGTTGCCATCATTGGACAATAACGACAACGCAGCCAATCAGGTAACTAATGAAAAACTATAAATTTTAGCAAAGAAATCACAATGTGTCAATACGTATTTTTAGAATCCTCCAATTTCGACTGCGCTGAAATCAGTTGACTGTGACATCGGGAATCTCGTAAAAGCAACTATTTCAGGTAAATTTACACAAAATAATTTGTACATTTGACGGGCGGACGGTCATTGTTAGATCGACTCAGATTAAAATGATTCGCAGGGTCTGTTAGCCGAGCAGTACCGAACTCTTACTTGTTTGTAAGACAGCTTGAGTATCCCGGGAAACGAACTGGACATGATTCGAAATAAATTTTAACCTAACAAAGGTCAAAGAAAGAATTTAGTAAATTTAATATTTGGCGGAAATTCACGTTAGTCAATAAATTGCAATTAAGTTTTAAAATATGTATGTATACTATTCTCATTAAAATTGTTTCCGTTATATACTCATGTACGAATTAACTTTATAATTCGTAAAACCGATATACAAGTAAACTCTTGATGTCCAAAGGTGGCATTGCACAAAACCAATTTACTCTTTATTGCTCAATTCGTAAACGATAAGAAAACGATTATATGTGTGTTTTGTGGACGAATATGAAAACCGCCGACGAGGAGATATTCATACCCTCGCACTTAGATGCTGTTTTTATCACTATAGCTTCCTGAATAATTAAAATTTCAAAGAATCAGACAACAAACATTCAAGTTTTGCTATTATTCAGCATGGACTTTTATCTATGCCTCGGATATTTGTATTTACATTAGGTATGTAAGTTTAAGGTAATATTGTTAATTTAATTATTTGCTTTCAGATGTTATCGTCAATGATGATGCTCAATTAGCAGAAACAGTAGATGAAAATATAAATAAACTAACTTCGGGTGATGAAATTTCAGAGAACTCTCACACTGAAAAAGTTAATGATAACAATTATTCCGATGATATTATCGAAAATAATATAAATAAAAAGGATCAAACCGAGGATATTGATGTCACTTTAAACAATATTATGACAGAAGAACCGTTGACCAAACTAAGTTTCCAGGAAAAGTTGGAGTCCAGCGAATGCCAGAATACCCTAATACCAGAGTCTTTAAGCTTCGTCAGCCCCACTGAGGAGGAAAATTCAAAAATATTAACGGATGTAAACCGTTCACTAGATGAACAAACTATAGAACAAAACCTTGCTCAAAACACAATGATACCTGACCATTACCAGAATCCATCGCCAGAGACAAAAAATACTCCTAGCTTGGAATGCGCTAGTGACGACGTAGTTAATCAGGTAAACTAATTAATGCCGTAATTGCTTAGAAAAAATGTAATTTATATATTTCACAAATTTCTTCCTTAGAACCCTCAAATTTTATCATCTGAGTATGACAACGACAGTCCCGTAATCGCAACTACATCAGGTCAATTTAGAAGAACCTTTTTATTACTATGCATATTTTGTCGTTTTATTTTTGTTTAAATTCCAATATATATTAATTATACATATTTATATTATACGATAGAAAAAGAAATGGAATGCAACACGAAAATTAAAGATGACGGAGATGAGCCCATTTCTTTAAATAAAACAAATCCAGAAATCCAATATTCAATTGAAGTAAATAGTCTACAGACAGTTTTGAAAAATCTACATACTCAAGCGAAGAACACTCATGACGATGTTTTATCCGAAAATAATAGTAAGTTATTAATTCTTTCTCTGATATATAGATGTATGTTTTAAATGAGGCAATGTTGGTTTATCTATAAAAGTATTAGATGCATACAGATTTCAGGGTATCTTCTGGTCGCGCACGCCCGTAAAGCTAATGCACTCATAGTTATAGTTATCTGTTGTGCACTTAATATCATAATTTGCACTAAGAGTATCTAAAATATTTATGTTTACAGTGTCAATTTCGGAAAACGGGGATGTTTCATCGAATTCGGAACTCAATGAGGAACCATTTAACAACCTTGGAACATCAATTATAATTCATAGTGTACTTCCTACCGAAGACGATTATGAGTTAACCATTTTACCTCCAAATAATATCACTTCAGTTGACACACTCGATGTTGCACCGATTGATGAAATCATGACGGAAAGCTTGGACCTAAATTTAAATGAATGTCAAAGCATCACTGAAAGCAATACAAGTGCAGAAGACTTGACTATAATTGAGACCCAGAAACACTCGGAAATCAGTGACGATAATATTAAACCTTCAAATAAATCAGTAGATGAAATTGTAAAAGCATCTTTAAGTCCTTTGGAAATGTTAGAAGAAAAGAGCATGGTACAAAATGATTATTTACCAGCTCTAAACACAGATAAAAAAAATGAAGATGCCCAAATTACGAACCATGATAATATCGTGACTGAGGTAATAACAAAAATAATTGATAATTCTGTTCAAAATAATCAGCTACTAGAAACAGAAATTAGTCCAGTCACTTCTAAAAATGATTCTGATGAACGTGAAGAGATTAAAACCAAAAGTATGCAGGTGGTGCAAAAAGAAAACTTAGATGAGGTTGATACTCATACAGGAAATGAACAAAAATTATCAATGCCACTAGAAGAGTCTAAAGATGAACAACAAGAACCGATAGAGATGGATATCAGGATGTTGAATAACAAAGCAAACTTTCCCATAGATAATAATTCACTACTTCATTCAGAAGCAGAAACAATGACTAATGCTGTTAATGACGAGAGTACTCCGCAAGGCAACATAAACAACTTACTGGAAAGTGAGGATGTAGAATGTTTTTCAAAAGATGCAACTGTACCTTGCGATGGGGAAATCGAAATAAATATTATGGAATCCTTAAAATCTGATATTGACACCGCAAAATATAATGTGAATGATACAAACAAAAACGAAAACATGACTTCAGGTAATTTACTTTTTAAGAAGCATAAAATTAATAACTTGGTTTTTGTATAAGGCTTAATGGATCAAAAACTGATTGATGATCATAAAAATTTCAAGAATTTTACTAAATATGGTCCGGTATCCAAAATATGACCAAAATCAAAAGTGTATAAAATGTACTTGAAAGTATATGCGAAATTTAGATACTCTAGGTTCAAAAAAATACAAGAAAGAATTTAATAGCAATATTTCGATTACGTTTTTAATCGATAACATTAAAAGAGTAAAGTTTATCGATTATTTTAAATACATTTTATCTACACGTGCTATATGGGGAACTTGTATAGGACGGACTGGGATGGGAAATATGAAATCTATACATACATTCAACAACATCAATATACTCTGATTTCCCATTTTCAATGGGTTTAGAGTATAAAAATTTAAGTCTTTAGTTTCAAAAGCGGAGGATTTTACGAGCATATAGACAGACATAGCAGGAACCTACTGTTTTGAACTTAGTTCACACTCACATTTACTTATATTAGCAGGCTAAGCTGCGTTGATACCGAATTAAAAATAAAATAAAAATAAATAAAAATAAACAAATTTTTTTCTTATTATTTTGAAGTAGCTAACGAAGCAAGCGATGGACTTAAAACTGAAGATCTTATTTCCGAAGTAAACACTGGTAAGACTAAATGAGATATATCATTCTATAATTTGTCCTTAACATTAGCAGAACAAATCTTCATTGCCTTTGAGTAATCAATTAATTGGCTCCCAAATCAGTAAGACGACGACAACACATAAAATAAAAAAAATGTCAAACGTGAAGGATAAACAGTTATCAAGACATCCATCGAACCGATTAATGCAGACACCAATTGCTGAATTGCAGCTTAAATCATTTAAGACGTCTGCCGACGAAGGCTCATGGTATGAAGTATATAATGAAGCAAATGAGGTGAATATGAATAGAAATGAAGGGAATAATACAAATGGATCTGACAAGGAAAATGCGTTCGTAAATGAAATAAAGTCATCGAAGAATCTTGAGCGATGTCCAAGTTACATAAATGGAGAGCAAGTTGAAAGTAATGATCCAGTCAAGCCTAAACAATCGATTTCCTTTTTTATTTCGTTCGATGGCAACGATGATAAGACAAGTTTTAAGATACCAAACAAATTCCTAAGGCAATCAGAGTGCACTAACAAAAATAACAGAGAATGTCAAAGAAGCAAGATTTGTCAGGAAGAAGTAGAATTCGATAATTCTGAAGCTGACATAAGTTACCAGGAATTTGGTATTTCAAAGTTACAAACCATCCATGAACTCAACGAAAATGAACTAACTTGTGAGCTCAGAGCGGATGTGGATAAAACAGTTTTTAATGATCTGACCATCACCAATGAAGAAAATATTACATGTGAGATCGAAAATGAAATAATTGGTGCTAGCTATGATTGCAATCAACTGAATCTGAATAAACAAATTGCGTCAAACAATCAAAATCTTTTTTCAATTACTGATAATATACAGCTAATGCATAGCGCAAATATTATAAAAAGGGCTTTTAAAACCTACAAAGCTAGACAATCACTACATGAGCCAAACATTAATGGCAGTAAGACTACAGACAAAAAAATATTAGGTGATTCGAAAAATAAACTTAATCCAATTCATGCAGCTATCAAAATTCAAAAATCATTTCGGCTGTTCTTGTCGAAAAAAGTTGCACAAACAACATCTCTGACTGTGGGTCAGAAAAATCGAAACTATACAGTAACTGAAATCGTAGCAGCAATTAAAATACAAAAAAAATTCCGTGATTATGCTAGACGAAAGAAACTAGCGAAACCAGAATGGTTTGTAGGCTCGCAACCCATATTACTTTTGTCAAACACTTCAAGTGTTGCAGCTGCCGCTGACTCTCTTGTTGCTTCCACAGATGACAATAGAGTTCTAACCATACCTGAGTCCGACACACGGGATACACATATCGAATTAAGTAATTTGGATGCTCAAAGCAATGGCTCACTTGAACTGGCTACTGATATTGGCAACATTGTTAATGAATTATATGCAACAGTATTTGAAACAGATAATGGAGCTTCTAATAATTTGGCAGGTTTAGCAAATGAAGAAGTGTTCGATTTTGTTAAGGATGTAGGAGTTAAAAAGTATTCGGAAGCCGAAGGTATCTCCAAAGGTAATATACGTGATTTTAATCTACTCACATTTAAATTTAAATTTATACTTCAATAGAGGGTGCCACAATGCGGGAATTAATAAATGAATTTCTAGAGCAAGAGACCAAATTCTCATCTCATATTGACAATCGAGAGCATAACAAAGGTATTGATGAGGTTCACGAACCGCAGTGTGTTAAAAAAACTGTGCTAGTCTCTAATCTAGACGAGGATCAATTAGTCGTCGATGAATCAGAAAATAGAAAAGAAGCTGAGCTCAAGCATAACAATGAAACGGAAAGTGATTTGGATACACTGGATAGTACTACTCTAAAATTATCGAAAACAGATCAAATAATTGAGAAAATGTCTCGGCGTCGATCTTCAGAAATACGAGAGAAGCAGGAGAAGGAGGATTGTAATATTAGGGATCCCATATTTGATGAGCCTTTTGTTCAGCCAATGAGCGATTTGCAAGATCAAAATTCACTTGATATTGAAGATGGTGATATAGTATACAAACGTTTACAACGTGATGAAACTCGTGAGAGCTCAGCTCAGAGTGAATCTGTTATATTTGGAAATGCTGATGAAGACAAGGCTATGGCGAATGATACAGAAATTACCAGATCACAGCTATCGCGGCATTACACAATAGCCGGTGATGATCCAAAAACTATTTTTAAGTCCGTGATAATAAACGACTCTGTTAAATATATTGACGAGGAAAAAGAAAATGCTATCAATAGTTCAAAAGGCAGCAACAGTTTCTGTTTGGATGATGAAACTTCCGAAAACATTCGCAAAAAAATGATGGCATATTCCTTATCTGAAGCGGACTCTGATTATTGTGATCCGAGCAAAATCATTAAAGACGATTTTCATATAGACACTGCCATGACAGATGCCATGGACACATCTACAGAAACTGAATCGACAATTGTATCAGCCGCTGCTAAGATTCAGGCAGGAGCACGAGGATTTCTAACTAGGCGACGATTGCGACGTGCCAGCGCAGGGACTAAGTCATCTACCCAAGATACGAAGGCATCTTTTGGGAATGATGCTATAAGCGAATCATTGGAACGCTTTATTGAAGAAGAAGCAGCTAAGAAAATCCAAACGGCATATCGATTGCACAGTAAGAAGCACAAGACCCAAACACAGAGCTTAACAAATAGTTCCAGTCTAGAGAGCACTCTGGCAGCCAAGCGGCAAACATTACAACGTGGGGACGCACTGCAAAATGATTCAAACTCTACCCCAGAGGATGAAAATACCGATTGCACTACTGACGGCCAGCCTCAAAAAAATACTGGAACAAATTCCGCACTGAATAAAGGTGAGCTAATTAAATCAATTAGATGCGTCAATCTCTTTAGTCCTAAATCCATTTAATTTGGGTTCAAATAGGCTAAATATCAAGGCGTGTTATAGGAACGCATAACGTATATATATTCTTGATCAGTAGACGAGTTGAGTTGACTAAACATCGACTTAACTCGTCTAAGATAAGAATTGACTTGCTATTCCGAGCATAAAGTTTGACCCCCTTTTGCTAGTAATCAACTATAGTATGTAGTTTATCATAAAGTGAGTTTTTGAATACCTCTACAAATTACAAATGGTTTATAGTAGAGATATTAAACAGAGAATCTGACGGAAGCGGAGCTCATGCTTATGTGTGAGTTTGCATGTCTGTTTATATATGATTGTTTATATAAATACAAATACTAGAAATACTAGAAGACGAACAAAAACAGCAATTCTTAAGAGGGTTCAGCGTATCTTAATGAGTCATTAAAATAGGAATTCTGAGCTTAATGATTTTATTAAAATGATCTTGGAGCCTATAATTTGAAGACTTGAAATTTGGTATCTAGATCCGACTATTGCAAGGTAGTATGAACATTGTTTTAAATCATAACTTTTCCTGCTTTAATGAAATCGATGGAAACATCAAACTTTACACATTAAATCATATATTTTACGTCTTTGAGTTTTAAAATGTATAATAACACGGAAGATATCAATAAAATTGTGGGACTATTCTCTTCTGATTTATATTAATAGAATCGTAATTGCGCTTGAATTATGAACTATCAGATATTCCTTTAGGACTAGTTTTAGTCGAAAACTTTCTCAGATTGTAGGTTGGAAAACGCAGATGGGTTGATGCTCAGGACATCTTCAGCGATATACCCCCCACTAATGCCTTTTTTAATGTTTTTTTTTTTGAAGTTTACTAATGCCTTTTTATAATAGGTATGCGATCAATTAGGAAAACTGATATGCGACTGAACTGGCCTGTTTTGAGGCAAAACTCCATGCCAGTTCAAATCGAATGTGAAGTCCTAAGAGTTATTCCCAAACATAAACGCAGACGCATAAGGAGTGCCCAGGATAAAAACAAGAAAAATTAAATAAAATATATTAAAATTGATAAAATAAAAACATTGGTGTGTAAATATTATATACTAATTGTTACATTAAAGTTATTTAATAACATATAAAATAAACAGATTCTCAAAAAAATCTTTTTTCGCCTGAGTATCTTCTCGATTTTCCCCAATTATAATCTATTATGCATATATACATTGGGGGCAAGATTCATCAAAAATTTCATGTTCTAATCAAAGATTTTCCGAAGAAGAAATAGGCATCTAAGTCAAGCTAACCGTTTTCTCGTGTAAATATTAAGGTCGATAAAATAAAATTAAATCCTTTTGCAAAAAGAAACTATTCGACATCTCCAAGTACTCCTAAAAAATCAGTTTGTAAAAAAAATATATATTTGTTTGTGGATATTTAAACATATTAAAATATAGATATGACTTTACGTAAAGATTGCAGACGACATGGTTATAAGTTTTATTTTTCAATTTCAAATATGTTCTATATATATTTTCCAATATAAAGAATGAATAGTCGATGTTCTCTGATTTGTTACGCTCCAATATGCAAAATCATTGACTTTATAGACATATTTGTTGAGAGGTCCGCAGAAGTCTACCTGCAAAACTTGCTGATCTAACTCAACTTCAAATTGTAATACATATAGTTTTTTTCCCAGTCCTCAGAAATGTTCGGTATGTATAGTGAAGGCCAACAATAGATTTGTGATTGAGTATCGAAATATCTGGTTGACAAATTGAAGCGTCGAATAGTCTGAGGGGTGATCGTAGTCAAACAAACCAGTCCGTATGGATATAAATTACGTTGAGTTGGTCTTGATTATTTAAAAAATTTTCTTTTTTATATTCTTGAGAAACACCTGCTTCTACGACAGAGGTTTCTTAAAAAAACATACCCCAACGTTTGGGCACGTATGCACTAACATTATATTCGTACACAAATGCAAATAGATAAATATAAATACCGCACATCATTTCTGTATACAAATTTGCAAATAAACACACATGTGTATATATGTATGTGGATATGTAAATATATATATATGTATATGTACGTATATGTATATTCAGACATTTGGTTTTTTTTTTTTTAACTTTAGTTAGATCACTTAACCACACTAACAATAACATTTTGTTGTTTGAAATGGATATAATATATGAATGTACTCTATGCTATATAAGACTTGAAAAGTTTCGATAATTAATCTATTTATATTTGCAATAATTGTTTGTGTGACCACCAAACACATTAAAAGTATCTGAATGTACTAAGTATGAAAGTACTGTTACTTAACGCAAGTATGTTTATATTTATTTTGTTTAACTCATTACAATAATCTACTGCTACTATCTATGTACAAAATGTAATTGCATGTTGCCACACAGAACTCGAATGTATGTATTATATAAAGAAATTAATTTACAGTACACACGTTACGAGCTAGAAGTGTATAAGGAAGTGTATGGTCCACAAATTACGACTGCTTCAATTTTTCAGCTTCCTTGCGTGCCTTGAATCCACGAAAGCTTGACTGTATTTTAACTGCTGCATCTGTTGCAATTTTCTGCTTCTTTCGCACAAGGAACCCTCGAAATCCTGCTTGAATTTTGATAGCAGAACGAGCTTCGACAGAGTTAACATCCGACAGGGTGGAGACGTCATTAGTTTTAGAAATCTGTTTTTGATTATCTTCCATGGTGTCGTATGTGTGAGAGCCCTGCTGACGTTGCTGACGTCGAACACCACTTGACGGCTGATGATTTCCGAAGCGTTGACCGATGTTACGAGAACTATTCGATTTGGATATACGGTATAGCTGTTTCCTCACTCGATAGCCTCGAAAACCAGCTTGTATCTTAGTGGCTGCACTTTCCTCGGATTGCAAAAATGATTCGGATTCGGGCGAGCTCGGATAAATGTACATGATCTTTAACAGCACAACTGAAACACAACTGTATTTTTATTTTACAGGCAATTAGGCTGAGCGCTGCTCTCATCTACAATCAGAGAAATTAAAAAACTTCAATGTGAAGTAACTGCATCACACAATAGATTTTTCTATTCCTCTGGCATCTGTTTGAACTGACTCTTACGAGAGCTATAATTGTACTGACGTATATATAACGGAATTGGCTGCTGTGCACCGACAATTTTCATTTAATTTTTCCATTCACAAAACAAAAGGCCCCACTCATCGTTTATGCTCTCGTACCTACCTCACATGCCGCCCCCACCTCTGATGTGTTACGTATTTGTATCTTTTATATTTGTGTACATTGTATACACATGCTTACATACCTACAACGTAGGTATGTATATACGCTTGTGTATATACGCTTGTATGTAAATATTGAATGTACATAAATGTACTCGTATACTCAAACATACATATGTACTGAACATGTTTTCCACATATATGTATTTTATTGTATTTGTGAATTTACGTATTCGAATCTATGTCCATTGGTACGTATGCAAGCAGATTTGTGTGTATCTTGCTCTTTTGAAAATTGAAAATTGAAAAGTCGCGGATGTTTATGACGTTAATGATTGTACTCTGTTCCCACAGGGAATAAATAGTTTATTGAATTTATAGCCATTGCTTATTTATGTTCGTCTAAGCACATTACGGTTTGGCAAACAGAGTATTGTGCAATTTATATTTTAGACTCTTTCCTTTCCAATTCTTTCTTTATTTATATTTTTTAATTGAAAAAAGGAATTGGAGAGACAAATTTTCAATAAATCAGCTCGCTTCTTGGATGCTCTTTCTATATTTGTGTATGCACTACGAAAACATAACAATTTTGTATACGTATATAAGTATATAAAGGTTTACACATGTAGATTATTGATAACACCACCATAATATAAGGACCAGAACCCACCCTAAATCAAATTTAAGGTTTGTTTTTTTGGATACCACATTCTGTACACTTCAAAAGAATCTATGTACACCAAATTTGGTAACACTAGATTTTCGAACATGAGTGATATGCTTAAACAGCTGAAGATTTACATCGACTTTGATATTTAGTAATTCAATTTTGACGCAAACTTAATTTTCGATTGCCCTAGGCAGAGCTACGTGTCCAGGCAGACTGACAGATTGATAGACAGACCTGGTTACATTTTTATAAGCCCATAATACAGTGAATCCACATTTTAAATGCGTTCGGGGTATAACTGAGGTATATTATAGATGTTTGCATACAATAAAGACAGAGTATCTCCAAGTGCCAGCTTGTTTTTATTTTTAAGTATATAGTAGATCTGAATCCCACCTATTATTTACGATTACGGGTGAGTATATATGTATGTTTGATTGTTTTCTTTCAGTGAGTTCAGTCCTCTCACCAAAATTCATTACTTTTCTGGCGAACGTTGATACCCATTCATAAACAAAACAATTGTTTTGTCACCAGCCAGTATCAAGGACTGAGGAAAATATATGTATTCATGCATATTTAAATATTTATATTTAAATATATATATATATATATATATATATATATATATATATATATATATATATATATATATATATATATATATATATATATATATATATATATATATATATATATATATATATATATATAGCTTATATATATATATATATATATATATATATATATATATATATATATATATATTATACATGTGTACACACATAGCCTAATATATTTACATAAACAAAGAAGTAAATCTTATTTTCATCATACCGGAAATTTATATAACACAATTTGCAAACGTATTCAGACAAGACTGTTTTAGTGTATTCGAATGGAAGATATTCTATGATTTTGTGTAGGTATGGCACTTTAGCTGTAAGACTGTAGCTTTCGCCGAATGTGCAACCTTGATATTTTTTACGGAGCATATACAAATATATAGTTAAAAAATCAATCTATCAATCAAAATTAATCTAGTTGTAATAGATATAGCTTATATAAAATTGATGAAAATACAGTTGCATTCTGAGGATGGTATAGTGGTATATATAGGCAAATGGTTATCGGACGGATATTGCTTTAAGCCAATATATTTTTTTTCATTTTTTAAATGTGTATAAGCTAAAATGTAGAATTACCATCAAATAGCAAACTATGGATTCTATACATATTCCGGCTATTATATTTTATTTTGAAATAATATCTTTTTAGAGTATTATGCAGTTCGCAATCGATTGAAATATTGTTATTTTATTTGTAACGCAAATTATTAAAAATGTATATAAGATGATTTTATTCAAATCTATAAAACCGTTTCTAAGGGAGTACCCGACCATAAATTTTAAATCTTAATCTTAAACTTTGGTTTAAAATAAAAATTGGTAATAAGATTTATTTTATTAGATTTTCAAAATATTTTTTATCGTTTCAATATTAAAAATACAAGATTTGTACTTGTTCAGCAAATGCGGTATAGCATCTTCCGCTGCATTCTATGCTGAAGTTCTCCGCGGCGAATCATCGTATGAATGACTTTCATTACAGTTCGTTCCTCATACTTTTGGCGCAAGAAGTCCTATGGATTACGAAACACAATATTAAGTTATTATAATTTTATCAAGACGATGTTTAACGGTTTATTACCTGCAAAATATTTTGTTCAGAAACCTGAGATCCTATAGCAAATCTTCGTTTAAGTTGCTTTTCTATGCGATTCAATGTGTCCTGATCTTCTTCCGTAGTAAATCCTTCAGCACCAGCTAGACTACCAGTCATTGCAGCATCAAGAGTAGATACTTGAAACAGTCGAAGTGCTTCATTTACATGCTCATCCGTAGCAAACGGCAACAAACGCATTTTCGCCAATGATTCAGAAATTCGAATGATAGCTTCTAACTGACGCACTGTAATTGGAATACAATGCCGTTTATCTGCTGACTTTTCCTGCTGTCCAGCGCCACTTCGCATTAGAACATAACGACTTTTTAGTTTTTCACCAGCCGCTTCACTTAGTCGTGGACCGCAATGAGTACGGCAATAATGGATGTATTTCTTGAACATAGGCAACGAAATTTCACCTTCTGCAGTGTCGGTGGGTGCTGATTTGTTCGAGCTCAGATGCACATTTATTATATGCTTTGCCAAAGTGATGTCTCGAGCCTCGTCGTGAACATCTTTTACAATAAATATCATGTCAAAACGTGAAAGAATGGTCGGCATGAAATCAATATTTTCTTCGCCTTTCGTATCATCCCAACGCCCAAAAATTGAGTTGGCAGCCGCAAGCACTGAACAACGCGAATTCAGTGTGGTTGTAATACCAGCTTTCGCAATCGAAATCGTTTGCTGTTCCATTGCTTCATGTATAGCAACGCGATCGTCTTCGCGCATTTTATCGAATTCATCTATGCAAACTACGCCACCATCAGCGAGAACCATAGCGCCACCTTCCATAACAAAATTACGCTAAGAATAAGAATACAGTATCTCAATTAGCGAATCTTTTGGAGTTACGAATAGCTAATTCTAGCAATCATTTTCTTACCGTATGCGGATCCTTCATAACAGAAGCCGTGAGACCAGCTGCGCTGGAGCCCTTTCCGGACGTGTAAACCCCAATAGGCGCAACCTTTTCGACGAACTTAAGAAGCTGAGACTTGGCAGTACCCGGATCTCCCAGGAGTAATACATTAATATCGCCACGTCGGCAAAGACCGTCCGGTAGCCGTTTTCGCGATCCACCAAACAACATGCACGTTATGGCCTTCTTAATGTCATTGGAACCAAAAATACTAGGTGCCAAGGATTTCGACAAGCGATCATATATATCTGATGAAACAGCAAAGCGTCGGAAGTTTTCCTCTTCCTCCGTGGTTATGTTAGTATAACGAGAAACTGCACCAGCTCCCTCAGCATCGACGGTTATACCAACTACGCGCATATAGGGAGCACGGACCCCGAGAACAGCCTTTTCGCGACCATCTTGACGCGACGGCTTTCCAACCTTACGTATGGAATAAATACCTTGTATAAGCACGCGATTGCCAGGCACAACACGTTCGCATAGTGAGCGATCGCAAAACAATTGCAAGTGACGCGGAATCTCGCCCTGTGGCACAAAATCTGGCAGCTCTTGGAGTTTAAGTGTTTGAAAATCAACGCACTTACATTTGTCCGGCATTATAAAGAATGGATCCAAAGGACATTTGGGCCTGCCGGCCTGTTCTGTAGTGCACTTACGCGGTAGTGCATAACCCTCAAGTCCTGGATTGACTTTCAAATTCGGAATTACGGTGCTACATGACCGACACATAATCGACATCCGAGTTGCCTTTGCCTGAATGCCAGATGCGGCAACAATTATGCCGGCAATTTTAACCAAACGCGATACACTGTGTGACTTCAATTCACGTATATTTGTGGGATTGGCATTGGACATTAGCAGTATTTGTATGTCATGCATTTGTTCTTCATGTTCGGGTCGAGGGGCTGTTATTTCATCAGCTACCTCCCGCGCAGCCTCTTCAAAGATTTGCAAATGCTCAGTGGGCTGCTTGTTTAATTTGTCGGCAAGCGTCTCATCGAAACCCACCACATCCTCCATTTCAATTTCCAGAAAGTAGCGCCCATTCAGATAGTTCCGCTTTAAATTATCTCTAAATAAGTATTTGATTGCATATTAATTATTTTAATTAAGTATTATTCGTGTGATGATTCTTACCGATATTTATAAAAAAAATTATCCTCATTGAATGTACGAATAAATTCCTTATACTTCTTTTTTACTGCTTGTAAATTAATTTGCGCATCATCTGGGTTTTGATCGTTCCCAAAATTGTCGGAGAAAAACACACCAGCGTCGTCGAAGCCTTCCATTATGATAATAAGAAACTACAATAAAAGTGAACAATTTTTTCCAGCAAGCACCGCCTTTATTCACAACGTGAAGCTGTTTATTGCCGCCAAAACAAAGTGTGTAATCGATATCTAATAGTTGTGTTATCAATTGTATACAGCGTTGCTATTTCGATTAAAGTTTTCAGATGCGTAACAGAGCTTCCTGTAGTTGATTAAAATATGTAATTTAATAAATATATTATCTAAATTAAGAAAAGCATTTTTGGTTTTAGTACCCGGTTTAGAAAGAAATGGTAATTGTCAATCGTCAATGGAAATATATTTTCGTACTTGCTCAAAAATCGTTTAAATCGCTGCTAATAATAAAACTTTAGCATTGTATAAAAACAACTATATACCTATGGAAGGAAAAATCACCGAAACTACCTTGTGAATGTAAATCATTAAAAAATATATTAAAACTACTCCCACTACATATTGCTATTTTTTCTAATAATGTCATATTTATCGATATAACTAATAATTTGCAACATGTGTATCGGTTTTGTGTTTCAAAATATCGATAAGCATTCAACATCCCTAGAATTAAGCTGCTTGGTAGCACTTTTTCGCGTGTGTTTGGAGGGAAGCAGTCCGGTGTCTGTCTGATACATTGCTTAATTTCGATTAACTCTCACAAGTCGGGCCAAATAAAACTTACAAAAAATGGTAAGCAAGCCATACTGAGTAGCGAAGTGATGACTAAATTGTATTGCTTACAGTCTTCAACAGATATAGCAATGGAATCGAGCGTTGAGCTTGAGAGCGCGCCCACTGCCAGTCTCGCACCCATAGGAATTGCAAGCACGAACAATGTATTAAAGAAACTTGCCCACAGCACCGCCGGCAGTGGTGGTGGTGGTGGTAAAGGATCTCCTGGCCACGGCGATGCAACTGGAAATGCAGATGAGATGACTTCAAGGGACTATTACTTTGACTCGTATGCCCATTTTGGAATCCATGAGGAAATGCTTAAAGATGAAGTCCGGACTGTCACATACCGTAACGCCATGTACCACAACAAGCACCTTTTCCAAGGGAAGGTAAATTATTTTGACGGTTGTAAAAAACGCATATTTATATATATATATATATATATATATATATATACATATATTTTTTTTTTTTTTTGTAAACTTAGTGTTCAATTTTACATAAAATTATTTGCAGACTGTTTTGGATGTTGGATGCGGTACTGGGATACTATCCATGTTTGCCGCTAAAGCCGGTGCTGCCAGAGTTATTGCCGTAGACTGTTCGAACATAATTGAGTTTGCTCGACAAGTGATAATTGACAACAATTTACAAGATGTTATCACAGTAGTCAAGGGAAAAATCGAGGAAATCGACCTACCGAATGGAATCGAAAAAGTTGACATTATTATTTCAGAATGGATGGGGTATGTGCTATTGTAATTTTCTATTCACTAGTATATAACTCGATCGTCAACTGTAGGTACTGTCTCTTCTATGAGTCAATGCTGGATACGGTGTTGTATGCTCGCGACAAATGGCTAAAGCCCAATGGCATGATGTTTCCAGACAGGGGTACACTTTATATCACAGCTATCGAAGATCGCCAGTATAAAGACGAGAAGATTAATTGGTGGGACGATGTGTATGGCTTTGATATGAGCTGTATACGCAAGGTGGCTGTTACCGAACCACTTGTTGATGTTGTCGATCCAAAGCAAGTGGTTTCTACAGCGTGCATGGTGAAGGAGGTTGATTTGTATACAGTACAAAAGGCCGATTTGAACTTTTCTTCAAAATTTAACCTTACCATTAAGCGCAATGATTTTGTCCAAGCTTTGGTCACATATTTCAACATTGAGTTTACCAAATGCCACAAACGGCTTGGGTTCAGCACGTCCCCTGATTCCACATATACACATTGGAAGCAGACCGTTTTCTATCTGGATGACCACATAACTGCCAAAAAAAATGAGGAAATCAATGGAACGTTTCAAATGAAACCAAACGAGCGTAACAATCGTGACTTGGATTTTGTCATCGACATAAATTTCAAGGGCGAGCTATCTGAAATTCAGGAATCAAATACATACCGTATGCGTTAAATCTACGCCATTCTACCAATGCGGACTTAGAGCTGCTTGCCTTCTTAAGCCAGAGGGAATTAAAAATGATGACTAGACGTAAGATATAATCCAGTGCGAAATGTGCAACGAATTTGTGTTGCGTCTTCTACTAAGTTTAAAGTGTACCTTTTTAGTATACATTATATTTTTTACAAGTGTGCGCCTGTTTAAATTATGATTCAAGAATACTTCTAAGACATTTGTACATTGGCACATTAAGTCTCACACGAAATGAAAATAAAGTGTGCGGTATGCACACAATTTTACTGGAGTTTTACTAGTTTTTTTCTACATTTTTTTAGGTTTATATAAGTTTACAAAATGGGATAAGTATATTGTATTTGTCATTGCCGTTAACCATTGCGTCGTTTGCATTTAGCGTTTTATAGCTGTTTCGGGTTTTAAGGACGATCAATGTAAATACACTAAAATTACGGTGTATCTTATTAACTTTGGGCACGCGTCCAATATTTTAAGAAACTTCTGTTCTAATGAGCTCGAGAATTGGAGATGTCAAAAAAATAGACTCGATCGGCATTGCAGATTCTACTTCGTAAGGTATTCCAACATTGCTAGAGTGTATACAGTTTAACAATTTTTTATTATATACTTTGGAAGGTATATTCACAGCGCCTTTTGTTCTTATCGATTCAAAGATTTTTGTTAAATTCGAAATCGTGTCGATTGATCTTTTTTAAGTGCGACTCGACAACATACGGTAGTGGGCTTGTGGGAGATACTGGATAAAATACTATG
Organism: Drosophila anceps; assembly: GCA_035045945.1. Lineage (NCBI taxonomy): Eukaryota > Metazoa > Arthropoda > Insecta > Diptera > Drosophilidae > Drosophila > Drosophila anceps. The sequence goes on from JAWNON010000172.1 coordinate 903,883, forward strand.
GAGCCTCTTTATATTTCTTAAAATGTAAAAAAAGAGCCCAGAAAAATTTAAATCTTTATACTTACAGTATGCGGAAAAATAAACAAATGTCTATCTGATAAACACCTGAGATCGTAGGGCTATTTAAAATTGCATGTCTATCTAAATTTTTTTTTTATACCCAATTATTACATTTTGCAAAAAGATTATTTCTGCAGATACTGTATAATGATATCTATTGATCAAAAATATATTAACCCTAGTTAAGCAGAAAATTCAAATTTGAATCTACTCCATACAAATATTATTCTTACCATTTTTAAGAAAAATATATAACGACTCACATTTGAGTAATACGACATATATCTGATCATCTAAATATTTTAGAAAATTTTAAGAATCACAAAAATAAATAGTTTTGTTAAGTTAAAAAATATTTGTTCATATTTAAAAATATTTACTTCATTCAGTTAAATGTTCGTTTTTTAATCTTTTAAGGATCAAATCGGTTATGTTTGTGCATAACTTAAGTTAAGATAGGTAAAATTTTACGGAATATATGTAATTATGTGAATGCAATAACTGAAATAATTTTTAAAAAATATTTTTAATATCGTTCACGTGATTCTGAACGAGTTCTTCGGTCTCTAGAAAAACTTCGCGGTGTCCGGGAACGCCTTGGTGAACGGGACCTGGAAAATGTGCACAAAAAATTAGTTTACAAAACAGTTTAAGGTTTAATTATACCCGACGGTAAGCCGAATAATTCAGAAATAAAATAATGATTAACATGCGGTACAATTTTTTTTTCATACTTGTTCATATATATATATATATATATATATATATATATATAGATATATAGATATAGATATATATATATATATATATATATATATATATATATATATATATATATATATATATATATATATATATATATATATATATATATATATATATCCAATTTCAATGATGGACAACTTTATATTAGATAGAAATATATACATTTATATCTAATATAAAGTTGTCTATTTTTTTCGCAATATCATTTGAAATTGGATAATCAATGTATAAATATTTTCGCAAATAGATGAATAGAAGATAGAGGAAGCAGAAGATTTTACATACATTTGATTTAAACTTTTATTAAACTTAACATGTGAACATATTATCTGTATCTCTCGGCCCATCATCGGTTTTCATCGAACTTATATTCTTTTCAAGCTTCAATCATTTGAGAACACAGAGTCCACTTTGACAATGTTTACCTTATGCCACATAACAAGTACTATGAAGTCGCATGGTTGTAAATTCAACAATTTCACTTATTTACTTTAATTATTTATATTTATTAATATCATTGCACAGGATTGTCTATCACAAATTATGCAATTTATTTTAGATTTTTTAATATCTTTATCGATATCATTTCTTATTTTCAATATTTAATTTAATTAAATGAATACATTTCATAATTTTAATTTAGCTATGTATCACATTGTTTTAAGTCTTTAACTTTTTTAATCCCTCGCTATGGATATGAATTTATAATTAAAAGCTATTTTTTATTATTCATTTTTACGTTGAAATAATAATAATTCTCTAGTGGCAGATAAATAAAAAGAAATTAGTATTAAAAATTTAGGTAACATCTATGTATGGGTTGCGTTTGGCTGTTTTTGTGCATGGTTGAAGTGCTGAGCTAATGTTGCGGATTTAAAAATGTTGTATAATATAGACATCTGAAGTTTTGGGTCGGCGAAGTTGGTTTTGTTTTCGTTTGTAAACTCGTTGATTGTTTTTGTGCTTGGAGATTATGGTAGGTAGGGAAGCTTTGAAGAATCGCAAGGGTGTTTCTGTTGTTCTTGTTGCTGAAGGGGGAGGTAGGTGTAGAGTAGAATTTGTTCTTCTCAGAAGATTGAGCCTGTAAGAATGTCGACTTTAGCAAGCATTTAAAAACTACTCGACTTCTTAACAACATAAAAAGAAAGATATTATCCTTTGTTTTCATAAAATGCGAAAATCAAAAAAATAAGTGTAACAGTCGGAAGTACCGAGCTAGGAGATACTTTGAAGCTTTAGCAAAGCAGCTGTTGTAAGTATATTAGGCTTTGATTTACATAAATCACATTCACAGAAAAGATGCTCAAATTATGACAAACTTACTGGGTACAAATTATTCATATTAATATGTCTATAAATAAAATCGCAAGAGTTTACAGGTTGAAATGGAAGATGTATCCAAATACGAAAGGACTCAAAACTCCTGTTATGACTCAATATCCAAGTCAAAAATTCATTTTGATTCATATCAAGAAAATTGAAGCTTTTTTCGACGGATAGTTAAAAAGGTTGACATCAATAAAGTCAACTCAGCTCGACAACTCAGTCCAGATCATGAATTTATATTCTTTATGTGGTCGGCATGGTCATTTTAAATGGGTCTAGAGTATAAGAAATGATCTGCATACTTTTTGTTGAAGAAATTTCATAAACGTTCGGCATACATATTTATGATTGCATCTCAAACGAAAATAGCGAATAAGCGGACTGACATTAATGGCTCTAGTTTTGACAGTGTTTTTTGTGTTTAATTAAACACGATTTTTCCATAAATTACCTAAGTCGTGCAGAGCTGCGTCCTCCGCTACTGGAGCTTCCTTCGGCAGCGCCACGACGAGATCGATCACGGGAGCGTCCTGAAGACATTTCTACGCGGATTCGAGTGCCACAGCAACGGGTACCATCAAGTGCCCGGGTGGCATCCTCGGCGTCCCTCCGGTCTTCGAACTCAACGAATGCGAAGCCAGGAGGATTGCGTGCTATCCATACGTTTTTTAACGGACCATATTTACTAAAGGCATTCTCGATCTCATATTTTGAAGCCGATGATCCTAGGTTTCCAACATACACTTTACAGGCCAAATCCCATTCACGATAGCGCGTCATCTTCCTTACTTAAATTTCTTTTCTTTTGGATATATAGAGAATAGGGAATAATAATATAAAACAGAATAGAGAACGTTAAATACTTAAATTAGCCACAGTGGAAAGTACTTATTGGCTCTTGTTACAAATCAGAAAATACATAAATATAATATGGGCCTGATTAGGAGAAACCCGATACTTCATTTAAGATGTCAACATATGATGCTTTTTCCAAGTGTTCGGTATATTTCAGGTTAAGTCAAACTTGCTTAAAGATACCAATATTGTTATTACGGTTCTCACAAGATGGCTATACGCTATTATCAAACTTTCATTGTTTTATAGATATACATATGTATGTACATTATTTAAGTCTGTCACTGCTGAAGAGAGTAGCCATCCTTATTCCATTGTTTCTTTATTTATACATTAATTATAAATCGATTATATGAAATTATTGGTAAATATGTTTTTTTGAGCACGCTTTTAATTAATTAATGTCGAATTATGTCCATAAACACCAGGTGCGCCTACATATGTATATATGTATTTATTTTTAATTTAAGACTGTTTAGACAAATAAATAAAAATAAATAATCGTGTTGAACTCACTAAATAATTCTTTTACTAACAATCAACAATTAAAAGTTACAATAAATAATTTACAATTTCCAGCCAAGATGCCAGACCATCATTATTAGTGTGACCGAAGATAATAATAAAATATATACTATTTTTGCAACATTACAAATGGCTGTTCCTCTGAACCGTTTGTATAAGTTTGTAGTTAAAAATAATAGGATTTTATTGATTTATTGTGTGCTTTACTTATATGTAATGAATCCAATAGCAATTTCTAATTATATCGATAGTTCTTGTATGTCGTTTTAAATTGCAGCCCTCGCGCTCAATCAAATAAGTCTTCGAATGTAAAATAATATCGATAGATAACATACCTATTGAACAATCAGCTGGTAGCATTTCATAACCTGACATCGTGGGATCTATTTAATTTTAAATAGAAAAACCTAAAAGCAAAATGCGGCTTACAAATAAGTTATATGCACAGCATATTGGGTGGCATTTTAAGAAACACTGGCAGGTGCAAGGCAGACGTGTGCCCAGGGAAACAGGTGCTGCGGCTGAACTTTTGAAGGTGGGAATTCAAGTAAAAACACCTGACGAAATATTAAATAAAAAAAAGGAGTTCCAACTGTAAGTAGAATTGATTTATGAAATTCTCAATTAATTAAAATAAAATTTATGTACACGTAGTGTTGACATTATTGGAACAGCCCCCAGGCGAATTGTCGAAGACGAAACTCACCCAAATTGGCACTCAGTTGCGTGTTATATGTTTAAGGACAACAATGTTCTACTTGGAGGATTACCACAAGCTCAGGTTCTGACAAATACGATTGAAATAAATACATTTCCACAACAAATAGAGGACGCTATTTCAAACGGCCAGTATTCGAAGGGCGTAGATCGCAATGTTCAAAATGCTATTTTTTCATCCCATTTGCTGGATGCGCAGCAGGTAAAATTGCCAAAGGTAAAACTGATCGAAAGACCGGCATACAATTTACCGCGCCTCTACGGGATCTCTAATGAAAGACGAAAGTATGTATTAAATTTTATAATCTCACACACATTAGCTCGCCTGGTTGCCGTCGTTTTTCTATTTAACTCTTCTATCTATTTCTATTCATGAATAACCAAAGCGCACACTCCCTCTGTGCCTGCCGCCTTGCTATTTTATTCAAATCTCCTGTCTATATTGCACAGATTTGGGTATAATACTCATACCCTGACTGGTACAAAAAAGCACTTATGTTGTCATTACGAGAATTTAATGAAGTATCCATATAATCTGGAAAAATATTCGATGTTGTTTTTTGCGTTTGCTTTATGAATTTATACATACATAACAAAAATCTGGGGCTATATGCTTTGGATAGAAACAATTTTGCTTGCTGGTACTGATTATACAATTATTATACAGCCTTATCCGCCATATTTTGAAAAATGTCCAATTCCACAAAACTAAATTGAATATTTTGTTTTAAATGAGCATAACATATTAAAACGTATTGTGAAATTAATATTTATCCTTATTTTAACTTTAATGTGAACATTCGCAAAAGTCGAGACCGATTTCTGTTTAATTTTTAGGTTTAATGTTAATCCAGGTTAATTTTGTTCTTTTGCAGTCGCCTTGTTATAAACAAGCTTTTGTTTGAAATCGAGAAATTAGCTGGAAGGTCTGTAACTGTTCGACGAAAGCTAATGGATAATGTCACATTTCAAACATCATTATCCAAGGATAATGATTTGATCTCCTTTACACTTAGTGGAGATAAATTAATAAGCTCATCCCGTGCATTGGACGCTGTTAAGGGAAAATTTAATGGCGAAATACCAGATTTGTATCCGATGAAATGTGTAGTTTCAATGCCAAAGCAGCATATTTATACGGAAAACAACTTCTATCGTAAGTGAACTTGCTGTATTTTAGTCCGTGATTTATAATAATATTGTTTTTTGAATTAAGCTATTCGGTCTGAAATAATCTGTTCACATCCTCATACAATTGTATCTTTCTTTGATAAAACAATTGTGGGTAACATACACGGCTCCGATGTAACGAAAACTCAATTCTACGGACGTACTATGCTTAAAGCTTTTGTAGCAGCTGCTGCTCGTGCTAAACAATTAAACGGAATCACTTTCTGTACGGACCTACAAAAGCCAATTGTTGTACAATGCGTTCATACTGACGGGCGAGAGTTTCATTTTGGAGTATTTCAACTTAACACGCTTAATCTTAACTCTAACAATACAACAAAAAACTACTGGTTCCATCGAGGCACTATAGAAATGTTTAATGATTGTTCTTATAAATCTGGAAGACCACACATAGATGGATACAACAGCGAACCTTTTCGAATTTTAAATGCGTTTTATAATAGCTCTTAATATATAAACTATTATTTTCTTTCAATCAAATAAAATTTGTTATACTAAGATTGTACAATTGTCTGTATTATTTTTAATGAAGTTATAAGTCCCGTATACCCCGGCGGATAAATTAGGAAAATATATTGATAAGTTTTGTTTATATAAATAATGAACAAAAAACTATTTCAAAGAGCAGATGGCATATGTTCTTTTTTTTAATTTTATATACTATAGGAGTTATGCCCACAATTAATGGGTATATATAGTCGTCAGTTTAGGGTTCCATATATGATAATGTTATGACAATACATATCTTTGTAAACTTAAGAAAACTCTTTATGTACCTTGAAAAGTATCGACTAGAGCACTTTCTTTTTTTTTTAATTATTTTTTTTTTTGCTATTTTACCAACAGTTAAAACTACTGTGAATTAATTTGCTGTATTTTGCTCTTTGGAATCATTTGAGAAATGAAGATGAACATTGCCTTTTAGGTGGGTAACGCACTCTCACCTGTTTCTTTTTTTTTATTTTTTAAACAATGTAATGAAAGTCACTACTACTACTTTGCGCACACTTTAAAAGCTGCTTCTATGGCAACTGGAAATTGTTTTTCATCGATATTGGTTGCGATAAGGTCAGCACCCAATTCATTTAGGGTTGTAAAAGGCTTCGCAATAAATAAAAAGGCTGTAATATGAGAAACTTACAGACACAAGCACAAAGTACCATCAACAACAGCGCAACACCGTCCGAAAATAGTGAGACTCAAAGTGTAGAGGGCCATCAATTGGCTTTGCCACCAAACAATCGAAGTGCTGCTCTAATCAGGTAAGCTATGAATGTAAACTGCGTTATGACAAGCCTTTGAAAGGCACGAAAAAAATTAAATTCGAAAAATTTATTGTGTGTTTGGTTACATACATATTTAAAAGTTATAGCACATTGAACTCATGAATATATTAGATGTGTCACATCTATCAATTCAAGCATTTTGTTTCATACGAGTATTCCGCATTATATAGTGTGAGGTAAATTAACATTACCAAATTCGAGGGGCTGTAACGTTTGAACTCTGAGTAGCATACCATTCGCATTTTATGTGAATATACTATATTTTATTAAAAAAAAATCATTCGATCTGTAACTAAATTAAAAAATTGCTGTGCATTTACTCTAAAATTATCTAGAAATCTAGAATCAATTATTGTCAAGAAGCTCCATTATTATATACCATGAAAGCATTGATTCAATCTGAAAAATTTTGAAGAGAATTGTTCGCAGTGTGATAAAAATCATAAAAAATATTATAAAATCATTTTTTCATATTGCATTTAGAGCAAAAACCAGTTGGAAACGAATGAAAGATCTTGCCGCAGAGAAAGAAAAAGAAAATGAAGCCAAACGACCTCCTTGGCGAGCCGTTAGTGTATCAACTCTCTCTAAACCGGATAAGAACGCGTTGCTTCGTGCTAAATTACTTGATGCGTCCAGGTTTGTATAAAAGCTTGTTTCTCTCGATTATTTTAATATGATTTGGATTTATTACAAACTGGGCATGTAGACGCTTAAGAGCTGGCAAAACGAATGTGGCACTTCAAACAGATTTTATTCCCGTCAAGTTGATGAAGGAAGCTGAAACAAGTGCGCAACATGATCTGATTTTATTGAAAGACATTGGAATATTAACGGATGGTCAATATTCGATTAAAAAGGACGGGTACCAACAATGTATAACTGAAAGATTGCATATACTTACGTTCTTCAGCACTAAATGGGTTTCTCTTTCAGATGTATTAACATATTCAGTATCGCAGATGACCGACTGTATCGACAAAGCAGATGTCTCAACACAAACGCTTTTGCCAAAAGTATTCCCAAGAAGTATCAGTAGCTCGTGTCTATTGGAGCTTAAGAATCATGAAAATGATGATTCTTATGAATCTCATCAAAAACAACCTTATCAAAGAAATAATATGCCGTTTGACTCTACTTTAGCATCATGGCATTTTGATGATGACGATCTTGGAATGGAGGTCAATCAACATTTTATTCCCTATACTATTGAGGCTCTTAAGCCATGGCGCAGCTTTATGCCAATTCCATTTTATTTACGGGGCAACAGCATGGTTGGCAGGCAGAAAGTGGATTGGTATTTTCTGCTTCAGTCCATTGATGACCTAATTCGAGAGTCAAATAATTTGCTGGAAAGGCTTCAAAAAATAATACAAAATAAAAATATCCAATATCAACGCGTGCATAAAACTTTCGATGAGATAAGAAAATTTCATCCAACCGAATATCTATTCCCTTCTGACTATTGGTTGCCGATAATTGAGAAACAAGAAGAACAGTTACAATTACTGTTGGACTCGTAATAAAATAAAAATAAATATTCATATCAAAGAACAAGTATCCTTTTTAAGTAAAAAAAGTAAAAACTTTAGAAAGTTCTATAATGCAGTTTTCCCTATTTAGTAAAAATTTGCAAAATATTTAGTAGTTGGTGTTTATTGCAATTTTATTTCATTTTCCTTTTGGATTATTGACATTCCAAAACCACCATAAATAATTTAATATAATAGCGTTTGAAAACATTGTTATTCGAGAATATAAAAAACAATTCTCCAAAAAATAACAATAAATAATAAAATTAATAACAATTCTGCATAGGAACACTATAGATTCATAAACTCTAATATTATCGTAGAGAAAAAAAAGGAAAAAAAAAATAAATATATTTCAGATATTACGTATTTTCTGGTTTTATTTTAGCAATATTCACACACATCAACATCATTCAGGTCTTCAGGGTCTTCTGCAATATCGCTTTCAACGATAGAGCTTCTCTTTATACAAACCTCCTTCTTAATGCTCGCTTAAGATCTAAAAGAGTGTCCTTATGTCTATACTATTTAGAATTTGGTAACTTTTGTTTAACCTTTACCACACATTCAGTACATACAAAACGTAATGGCAAATATGATTTAATGAACAATTGTCACAGTATATTATATTTTCAGATTTTTCTATATTTTCTTTAAGTTTCCAGAATTTTTTATTTGATGAAATATTTACAGATTAGTGTCCTGCTACCTTTTAGTAAACTTAATCTAAACATAAATTAATAAATTTTGTGAAGATATAGAAGCTAACGAACACTGCTTAGGGGAAGACAAAGTTATAAACTGCGTAAAAATTCACAGATAAAGTTCAATGGGATATTTGATATATGTAGGGGCTAGCAGATCGTAGGGCTGCAGTATCTAGACGCCTAGACAGGCGGTTTTTGTGTTGAGAATCTTTAACTGGTTTTTAAATTTATTTAAGATTGTTGGGAATTATTATGCAGAATGTTTTTGGGATGTTTAAGTAAACTTTTAGGGGTGATGCTTATCTTTTTCAAAATTTGTATACATTTTCTTTTTAATAGTAAGAAAAAAAACAGGTGTCCCCGTGCCATCCGATGTTTGTAAAGGACTTATATTAGAATACATATATGTACTTAACAGTTAAACAAAATATCTGAAAAATAAAATACTTTTTTTTATGAAGATAAGATTTTATAATATCTGAAACTCGATCTTTCAAAATCAATTGATTATTTGTAATAACTTGCATATAATATGTATATTCTGTTGCTATATTTCTCAAATTTTTTTATATTTTAGATTCAGTGTCACTTCCCGCAGACTTTAATTTAGTAGGTTTTTGTTTCTTGGGTAATAGTTTCATTAGAATGCTGGTGGCCGATTTACTATTTAAAGGACACGAAAGGTAAAGTTCTTCACAAGTCCTATCATTGGTTTCCCTTCCATGCTCCAATGCTTCTTTTATTGCAGTACCGTCCAAAAGGTAGTCCACAAGAGAATTTCTTCAAATAAAATGAGAAATAAGTAAACACCAATAATTACTAAACATATAATAATATAACTATCTGATGCTCTTGTCGGTAGTGTACGATTGTATTTATTAAAACTAGTTTCTTGATTAAAGCTTTTTTAATCTTAAAGTTAATTTATAAAAACAGTTAAAATACTAAGAATATGAGACGACTATTTAAGGCTACCTATTTAATATAATTAAAATAAGCAGTAGTTGTCCTATTTCAAATATATCCAACAAAACACTGTCTGTCTGAAAGATTTGATGAATTCATAAGCTCGACGAACTTTTGGAATGGCTGATTATATATAGATATATACATAATTTATATAAGCTTCCTATGGCTATTGATATCATTAAATATTATTAAATTAGTTAACTCATTTACATTTGTAAATGAGCATATTTTTAAATATGTAACATGTTTCTTGAAAAAAATTAAGTTACCTTCTATATGGCTAAAAATAGATCTAGCATCAATTCGTTCGGATTGTACTATGGCCGTATTATAAACAATTTATAATTAGATATATGTTTCACTCTTTCAGTATGCAAACAAATAAACAAATACTTATGTATAACATTCTTTAGCTTACCCGGACAGCATGTGAATGAATTCATCCATTTGGTCAGATTCTCCGGACTTTATATTATTCTCTGTAGACCGAATATAGCCACAGACAGCACGTTGCATACAGCTAGTTGAGTCAATATTGTTTTGGCCAAGCACATTGTCAATTTTGTTTATGATACTGCTCAAAGACGCTAATTCATTGTCGTCCTCGCCTAGATAAAAATAAAAAATTTGAATATTGTGGACGAATAGATTGATTAAAATAAATATTTTACACTTACTACGCCCATAGCCGCCGTATCCACCGTGGAAAGCTGATAGTATTTTAGGTATGAGGATTATTGCACCGATACCAACTAGAGTTCCCAGCACGACCCCCCCTAGATCCAGTTTTATAGGATTATATGCCGAAAGTCCGGAGCTACTTGGGTAGCCCTATATTTCAATTGATTAAATATCACATATATTGTATCATATCATTTAATATTATATCAAATCATATTATATATAGATGTTAAAATAATATGAACCTTTAGATTTGTAAGAAAATTATAAAGTATACTAAGTACATACATTCAAGCTTCCATAACCAGTGGTATAACCTAGGCGCTCTAGCCTATCTTTTGTTGACGCAGTTTCTGGTTCCTTTAGTTGAGTTTTATTTTCATTCGGATATGCTCGACTCCATTGCGTATTCTCAGAGTAAGGTCTAAAGACAAAAAATACATTAATAATTAAATCACATATCACAAGACGTACATCTCCGATAGCAATTTAATATGTATGTATGGATATACAATATATATATATATATATATATATATATATATATATATATATATATATATATATATATATATATATATATATATATATATATATATTGTATATCCTTCGGAACATATCTTTGGGCTAACTCTTATTGGCTGTTAACACTTTTACACATATTTGTGTGAATAGACATTACTAAAAACTTACTTTGGCTTATTATCAAGTTTTGGAATCGCTTCCGCTAGGCTTAGAATAAGCAATATGCAAGTAAACTTCAGAGCTGCCTGGTATTTGGTATCCATTTGAATATTTATAAAATGTCCTTTTGTTTGGTCTTAGATTTTCAGTTTGAACACAACTCTGCGACTTGAAGTTTCAAACTAATAATTTTTAATATATCAACGCTTTATTTATATTTAGATGTGCTCAAAGAAACCAACTATGTTTCATGCGTTACTTAACGATTCCCGCAATTTGTCCAAATTATGAATCTGCAGGCAGTGCTTACTATTATACGGTTTATGCATGTGTTAAGCATTCCTATGCATATGCTCGTATGAGTGAAACTGGTTGACGCGCTTAAAAGGCACTAAGTTAAAAAGAAAATCAGTGTAGCACAACGACAAGTTGTTACATGCAAGTGAGAGTGATCGAGTCAAGAATGACCGACTAAGAGATACTCTTAAAATGCAATAAACATGTCAAGTATTCTATCGTGTTTTTAAACTTGTTTGTTGATATAGGCCGCTGTCAAATAGACGGGTATGGGTAGTTTGATAATGTTCTCCACCCCGATCAAGAAAATAATCTATTGCCAAGTCGGTAATGGATTTTGTCATCTATAACTTATTTTTCGAAAATACCGAAAGTTGAGAGTTTGAAAATGCGGTTTCTCATAGGAAATATGCTTTAACATATACTCCTACTGCTAACTTCATAAGCAAGTCATACTTAATTTTGTTTTCAAAATCATTGCGACAATGTAACTGAAAAAAGTTACACATAAATATGTATATATGTTCGATATGTTATATATATATATATATATATATATATATATATATATATATATATATATATATATATATATATATATATATATATATATATATATATATATATATATATATATATAACATATCGAACATATATACATATTTATGTGTAACTTTTTTCAGTTACATATATATATATATATATATATATATGTATGTTCGTATGTATGCGACAATACAATTTAGCGACACTAAATTACAAGATGGTTAGGTATGGGTTTGCAAATGCCTTTGGCTGTAGCTCCAATATGTGGAAGTTTTTTTGTACCTGTAACTCACACAATCTTCGGATGCAGTAGACCAAAAAATTTCTGGTATTGAGTCACTGACTCTTGCGCTGCGCGACTTCCTATTAAGTACTTATATGATTGTTTTAATTTTCATCAAAATACCCAGATGGCGCTCCTGTCCTCGAAAACTTGCTTAGCTTGGTTAATGCCATCATTTAACATGAACACATTAATGACATGGCATCATCGTTGTTTACTTCTATTCATTCTCGTCCTTAATGTTTTTTTTTTTTATTTTATAATAAACAATTTCCAATATTGTAGTATTGAGTGCCGCCTAGGTGAAATACTTATTTTAGAGCCTAACAATTCGGAAAACATTGACTTAAATAAATTTTGCTATTTCTAGAATCTAATTGAGTATTATGAAATATTCCTAAATATTTTATGATGACAACATTTTTTAAAAATGCATTTAGTGTTTAATTATTTAAATTTTAATTGACTTAAAAGATTAAGTCTAAATTAAAGTTATAGACATTTACAATTCCTCAATTAAATTAAATTTGTATTGTTTTACCACAACTTTTGCTGCAAAGCTATTATCTTTTTTGTTTAATTAAAATTATGATTTCGCAATGAATATTGCTAATATGTCTATGTGTGGGTTTATATTTATAACGACCAATCATTAAAACAATTCGCTTTTCTATTTAAAATTTATGTATATTCAATAAATTGTTTAATTGTCAACGCATTTATTGTCAGATTTCACAGTAACTTACCAGATCAAATTTTGAAAATAAGTTTTGTACACCAAATTCCAATTGAAAATGATTATAATAAAATGGGTTTTGACTTAGAGCGCATTTGTTGTTATCCACCATCTAGGTATGTATTGTATTTGTGTTGTCCAATGGCCGATTTTCTGTCTCTCTGTCTGATTGAACGTAATTTGTTAAGCGCTATTATCAAATATCAATATATATTTTTGTGTGAAGTTCTTCGTGCTTGTGCAAAGATATTTAAACGTTTGCATTGGAGTTTAGTCCCCTTATGTCTATTTTGCCCGCTTGTGTCAAAGCGCGTATAAGGAAAACTTCAAAAGTTTTCGATTTCAAACGTAGATATGGCATTTGCACGTTTTTTTTTTATCATTATCATCTGTCATATCTTAAGAATTGGTTAAAACAAAGCAAAGAAAAAATAAATAAGGTGTATTTCATGGTAAAAATAATTTGTATAAACGCAAAATTATTCGGTAGCTTTAAAAAGCTATATTAATTCAGATTGATTTCTAAATTTTTTTTTGTTGTTAAGCATAACTTGCTTCAACTAAAGACACCAAATTTGCTTTGTAGATTCTAAAATGTTTATTTATATAAGTAAACAAGAATGTTGAATTATATATCTCTGGTCGGGCACGCTTTCCTAATTAATCATAGCTCGAAGACTTGGAGACCTTGAAAAATAAAATTAGGTGCAAGTATATATATTTGAACGGAACATTTTATGATTACCGAAAGTGTGCTGCATACATTTTTTGTGCTTTTACTTGACTTTATAACTATTCATATTTTATTTTTATGCAGTTCATCTAGTACAACCAAAATTTTTTGCAACGATAATTACAACAAATGCAGTCAATGCTGTTGCTATCCGTGCTGTAGACAATCACTTTTGAATGACCATAGTTATTCAATACTGAAACGGATTTGCCATAAGATAATAAAAAGCTATAATCGACAGCAGTGCCGCGAAAAGTATACAGTATTCAATGGAGGTAACAGCATAAATAGTCGATATTCAGACAGTCAAAAAAGTATGTTTTGTTATAAAATAATGAACTTTTAATACATTTAAAATATTTGTAGACGAACTTTTCTCTAAGAACCTTTATGGCGAGGGTGAAGGGGGGTACGATAGGGACTCACCAAGAAGAAAAGATAGCATTGAGTTGAAGGCACAAAATAGAAATCCTTCTAATAAAAGAGGCGATAAAGGTGATGGATCCGTATCTCCAAACAATACATCGAGGAATAGAGATCAAAGAGAGGAAGGCAAAATTAACTCAGCTGCAATGTCAAAGGGAGAGAAGGATTTTAAAGAAAATAAAAAAAGAGGAAAGGATGACAAGGATGAATACAAAACATCGGGAAAAGGTGAAACACGCGGCAAGAAATATGCTGATGACAGTGACCCTTCAAAAAAGTCGAAAAAGGAAGGCAAAGGAGCTGATGGTAAAGGTGGTAAAAACGATTCCGATGATAAAGACACTTCAAATAAATCAAAAAGGGCAAGCAAAGGAAGTGATGGTAAAGGCGGTGGAAAAGATGCCGATGAAAGCGATCCTTCAAAGAAATCCAAAAAGGAAGGCAAAGGAACTGACAGTAAAGGTGGTGGAAAAGATGCCGATGAAAGTGATCTTTCAAAAAAATCCAAAAAGGAAGGCAAAGGAACTGATAGTAAAGGTGGTGGAAAAGATACCGATGAAAGCGATCCTTCAAAGAAATCCAAAAAGGAAGGCAAAGGAACTGATAGTAAAAGTGGTGGAAAAGATACCGATGAAAGCGATCCTTCAAAAAAATCAAAAAATAGACAAAGCAGTAGTGGAAAAGACAAAATTAACGATGATTCGCTTAAATCTGAGAAAGGAAAAGGAAAAGGAGACAAAAATAGAAGGGATACCAAAAGTTCAATAACAGCTGATGGTACTACAAATAAAGAGAAGAAAGGTAAAGAAAATTCAAGCGACATTACAAGTAAAAAAGGAAAGCGAACGACAATGGACGAACAGGACATCAGCTCCAAGTCTGAAAAAGGCAAAAAGGCAAAGACTACAAATGGGCGCCCATCTGAAACTGAAAAAGCAGATGCAAAGAGGTCAAGTGGCAAAGGCAGAGACCAAAAAAATAAATCTAAGCGAGGAAGCAATATAAGTATTGATGAAAATGAGCGCGGTCGTGGATCAAGAAGATCGGGGGATAAATCTAATCGCATATTGTCTAGAAGAAGCAGCAGGTCTAGGCTCCGAAATGGAAAAATGGGATCGAAATTCACACAGAAGGACGGAAGACTTGGCAAAACTGATCTTTATTCCCATAGACAAAGTCGTTCTGATGAAGTTCGAGCCTGTGATATCCTTCGTGTTCACTTGGAAACCCGTGACCTATCAAGAAGGTACTATCCTAATATGATTTTTTTTCGGTATCTATATAATTAAAACACTTTTTCTTTTAGATTTACATGCAATCAAAATGCTTTTGGATCGTGTTCGCCTTGCATGCCGTGCTAACCTGTTATCAATTGAGAAATATTGGAAAGGAATTAATGCTTAAAAGCCACGATGACATTATGCTTTGTGGTATTCTACGTATCTAGCTGAAAAAAACCTTAAATGAATTCTCAATAATTTTGTAAACCTTAAACATTTTTGGACTTTTTATTATTTTCTATTTGCGGGTATTATACATAATTGTTTTGACTCAGCACAAATATTCGCCTTCACAAAATAAACATATCCAGTATCAACTATTCGGTTGGTATTGTCTTATCCGTCTGCCCATTTAAAACATTTCAAGCCTTCTGAACTTTATATATATATATTTATTTTATATATATATATATATATATATATATATATATATATATATATATATATATATATATATATATATGTATATATATATATATATATATATATATATATATGTATATATATATATATATATATATATATATATATATATATATATATATATATATATATATATATATATATATATATATATTTATTTTATATATATATATATATATATGTATATATATATATATATCTATATATATCATATATAACCGAGCAATGACTCGAATATCTCATATTGAAAAAAGCAAAAAAAAAAAAAAATAAATAAATGAAATAAAATAATAGTATTAAGAAAATGTGTAAGGTTAAATTCTTAATTTATTTATGGAATCTGATTAAGGTTAATGTCATTAATATATTGTTATGTCCTTGCTTTTTATTTATAAATTAGTTTGTTTTTGGATACAAATATTCAAATATAAATAAAATACATACATAAGGAGTATGAATTTTAGTATACATCTGAGAGCCTTGAGTGAATGTTTCTTTATGTAAAGCAGTGTGTGTGAATAAATTTACTACGTAAATAAACAGAATGTGCTCGACTAGATATTACCACGTCATCATCCCCCACCGGCCAATTTATTAAAATAAATATACTATACTTTAGAAATAATTTATTCAATTCAAAAAAAATATATATAAATAAATTTTTATATGTATGTATATATATATGTATATATATATGTATATATATATATATGTTATATGTATGTATATATATATATATATATATATACATATATATATATATATATATATATATATATATATATATATATATATATATATATATATATATATATATATATATATATATATATATATATATATATATATATATGTAGATACACAATTTGTGCTTATTAATTTATTGCACCAATAAAAATCCAAAGGTTTTCTTATGTGTTTATTGGCCTTTAATTTGCCTGATTTACATACTCATCGTAATATTCATTACTGTATTCCTATATTTCCACATTTCAGTTCTACTTGTATGTAGAATATTCTTATTCACGTTTATACTTAGTACGTTTATATAGATGTATATACAAAAATATGGGCTTATCTATGTATCTATGTACATTTTCATAAATATGTGTGCGTGTGCAAAACGAAAAATATTAGAGCTTTACATATGCTAAATAAAATCGTACGCTCTTCAGTGACATGAGAGATTTAAATTTTGTTATTCCAAAAATAAATGTATAAAAGCCAAGGAAAGAGAGCAAGAAAGAGTGAGAGCTATTCAGATACATAAGTATGTGTAACACAAAAATTATAAGAAACCATTCCATCTATTTCTCTAACAGAACAACTCGAACGGGCCTCAAGTTAAGAACACGAAAGACGAGAAACTTGAATCGAAATTAAAAAAACGAATTAGTGATTATTTCTGATTTTTACATTATATTTGAATATTAAATAATAAAAATGGTTTACGAAAGTGGATTTACAACCCGTAGAACTTACAGCTCCAGACCGGTGGCAACATCGTATGCTGTAACGGTAAGTTGAAAATATGTTAGTTACGTGAACAGGATATCTTGTAATCTTGGCAAAAGTTTGTAGTAAGGTTCTCAATTCATAAAGTCTGTGAAATTTATCTGCGTGCTAAAATAATTAATAGGACTGTTGCAAAAGCAATATTTTTTCAAAATTTCTTAAGTCACTGCAGCAGATAAATTTAACATTTTTTGAAATGAATTTCATCACGATAACCTCTTAAAACAAACTCCTCCTTAAAGTGTACTTTGATTTATTATGGCTTACTTCCCACTTGCTGAGTTCCGAAATTTGATTTAAAAAGTGCAACCAGTTAAAGAAATTGAAACACGTTTGAGCACAAAAGTAACTTGCAATCTAGTCTTAATAAATGTCTCACATATGAATATCGTATCAGGATTAAATAGTAAAAGTGTGTATAAGAAAAAAGTGCATGCTTAAAGCTTATATAAATAAATACATATTCACTTATTATATGTGTTTCTTCTATGGATTTGAATAATCAACATTGAAAAAAAAAAATAATCAGTTTAAACACCAATCACATCGATGAAGCTATGCCCAAATAAAGCTTTGATCAGTTACACCTTTATATTAAACTATCCAACAACCTTTAATACTTTTTCGTATAACAGACATAGACGACTAACGGACCTCACACTGAATAAAATCAAGTCTGTAGCCCCTCCATAGTCGCTAAAAAAATCAATTTTCAAATATACAAATATATACTAAAGAATTTTTAGAGAAATGAAAAAATTAAATAACGCAAATGCTCTTATTTTTACATCACCTTGGTTGAATTTATTGAGTATATTTCAAGGTTGTGTCTATTTTCTCTATCGTTATAATATCTAAAAATTTTGCGATTTGTCATAGACTCAGTCAACATCATTGGCGATCGTGCAAATAAAAAAAGCTTTTCTGCTCTCGAATTCCAAATTTAGCTCTGTGTGTATATACACCCATGTTAAAATTCATATAATTTTGTGTGTACATCTTGGCCAACAATTATTGTATATAACGATATATTTGAAAGTGGATTACGGACTTAATTCCTGTCCGCTAAATTTTTGAAAATTCAAAAAAGTTTATCTTTTTGTTTGTGTATATGGAGATATGTATCACAATTATTGATATTTTGCTTGATTTGTTTTCTTTTAATATTTCGTTTATTTTTCAAATATTTGTGTATTTTGCATATGGAAGCAGACACAGACACATTTTTATGTACATATGAAAGTACACATATTTGTATTCACACAAACATGTGTGTAATATAAGCTGTTTGCGCATTTCAGTTTCGGGCTGATCTAAAAATACACTTCTATGATTTCCAAAATACATTTAAATCAACCATGGCAAAATGGGCAAAAAGACTATAACATAGGCGCTATAAGATAAACAGATAAACAGAAACGAAATTTTTCATTTTCTTTAATTTTACTGTTTATTAAGACATAACTTTACAAATACCAAAATAACTGACATACATTGAGAAGGAAATTTAAGCTTTGACGTACTGGTCCTCATTAACCAATTATCTTTAAATATATATAATATGTATTTTGTATTAAATATTTGTTAATAAAATAAACACTTTACAATTGTTAACAAAAATAAAACATCTTTAACAACAATTCATGTATATATTACCATTATCAGAAATCATGCAGTTTAAGTTATCTTGGGAATATACTTTTGAATTTTTTGAATTCCTCTCAAATGCAAATAAACTTAATGTAAATAGATCATAGAACGGGTACTACAATTAATTTATTAACCCTCCATGGACCACATATGCTTGTACATAAGCTAAGCATTGAAATATCTATATACCTTCACATACACATATACATATGTACATGTGTACACACGCATGTCGATTTTATGGATAAGTGCTTGCATGGAAATATGGATCGCAAGTGTCGCTGATGATTGTGGTGTCCCAGCTGTTGAACTGCAAGCAACAATTCTGCACTGCATACACGCTAATAACGTAAACTTGGCTTTCGAAATTTAAAACCCACCTGTGTGACATTCTGGGCATTGCAGAAAACAAACAGACCACCAATTGACTGGGAGAAAGTTCCTTTCGTGCCACGGCCTTCACTCATCTCTGATCCGGTGACTGCTTTTGGAATGCGTCGATCGGACTATGAGCAACGCAAGCGATCAATACTTGATCCAATAAACAGGGCCGCAATAAAACCTAACTATAAGATTGTCTATCAGCCCATTGAACCATATGTGCCAACGCGAGATAAGAATCGCTCGCGTATTCTAAGTATGGTGCGCCAGCACATCGATACTGTGGAAGCCGGTGGCAATACAGCAGCTCGTACCTGTCGCGATTCTCTCGATAGTCAACTTCCGCGTCTGCATCGGGCTGTTTCCGAAAGTTTGCCAGTGCGCCGAGAAACCTATCGCAATGAAAAGTCGGGTGCAATGGTCACAAAGTATTCTTACTAATTAACCGATAGCAAAAGAAAATCCTTCAACGTAACCTATAAAACCGAAAGCGAATTGTAACATACGAATTGACTAAAAAGTCTCTACTATTACAACTAGGGCACACTATGCACATGACCATATACATACTTTCAAATTTAAAATCAAATATACTACAGTTTACATACAGCCTTATAAAAGATCTGACACTTTGTTCGTTTTGTATCTAATATTGCCAATAATACATCTTTCACAATATATGCTACATGAGATTATCTGTTTTTCTTATTATTATGTTAAAATTAATAGAAACAAAAAACGATATGCATCAAAGTATGATAAGATACGAACCTGTTTCAATTTCCTTTGATAGAGATTATGAAAAGATTGACCCAATATAACTATAGTTGAAAATTTTGTATTGTGTTCAACTGACTCAGATTCTCACTGTCATATTTTCATACATTTATTTTTTCTTTTTCCTTAAGCTGGTCCGCTAAAGAGATACATATTTATTACACATGCTTTAATTTTATCTAATTTGAATTGACTTACTTTGTTGAAAGAATTTGTTGTTGTAGTATCAAATATAGATTTTAGCGGACCATCCTTAAAAAAAATTCCATTTCATTTAAGAGAATAGTCGTTATGGAACAGCAAGTTTGTTTTTTAGTTGCATAACTTTCTTATGCTGATTGCAAATTTTCCTTTACAATTCTCACCTAAATGCATAAATCGGAATTTGTAGACTCCACGCTTAGACCTGTGCACGGACAGGCCTGGCTCGCATCGCAGCCGCGCCTCCTCGGACTACTCATACACCTCAAAGTCAAGTGTTGAGAAAAGCAGTTATGACTCAAGCAACCCATACGCCAGGCCAGAGCGTTCCACATATTCCTCCACTGTCGAGAAAACATCGCGTAGTGGGCCTGGTGGTGCCTACAATTATAGCACTGAACGGACCAGCACAACTGGCGCTGGACCCGGTGGCTACAGCTACTCGTCAACCACGTCTGGAAACTTGCCCGGTGGCACCAAATACCGTCACTTCTCGTACCATGTCTAAACAAATTATGATTTTTTGAAATCAATAGCATAAATGGTTTTTATGGCTACAAATTTATTACACTAATCGTTCCGCTAAAATTGTTTTGTTATTAGTAATGCAACTTGTAATATCTAACCAGATACATACTTATGTACACTTATATGTTATGTATGAAGTCTCTTTATATTATCTACCGGAATTGTGTAAATTATTCGAGCCGACTAACATAACTAATAATTTCTTTAATTGTTAATTAGATAGATAGACAAAGTGTCTATGATGTATTTACCCATCACTAAAATCATTTATAGTTTCAAAGTATTTGTGATACAATAAAATAAAATCGAGTTCACCCAAAACAAAAAAAAAAAACTTTTTTGCATATGTACAAATCTACTGCATTATATTATTTCAAATACGATATTCATATGAACAAGAATGGATGATGCTATCGATTCAATATTTTTTGGAACATAAATTCTCAGTTTGCCAATATTATATGTTATGTGGAGTTCAGATATCAGGTAGTGGGATCTCACATTAAAACAACATTTTAAACTATATTCAATGTTAAATAATTCTTTTTCAGTATCCGTCTGTTCAAAAAGTGACGCGTGTAAGTACTATTAAAAATCGTTTTCATTACTCATGAGCTGCTTGTCATCCACATCTTTAATGTTTTTTAAATTTTTCAATTAAATTATACTATTACTCTGCTCATACTTCAATCACTTCATCGTCACCTGGATACATAAGTGGTTAGTATATTTCATCATAAATACATATATAATGCAGTTTCTTACCAATATATGTCCCAAATAAAAAGAGTATGATATATACATATATGTATATCAAGGAATATTATTAGTTATGTAACACTTTAACACTTAATACTAAATGTTGTTTTGTAAATATATTTGTATTTGCATAGGTGTCGAAAAAGATCTCTAATGCTGTTATTATATTTATTGCATTATTAAATATTTTTTGTATTAAAATTAATAGTAATTTTTTTGCCTTCGTGGGTGATAAAATTGTTTACTTTCATGTATCATGCAATAAAGTAGTGTAAATGGACTCCTCATAGTGTTGGGAGACAAAAGAGAAGATTTATGAATGAAAAAAAATATGCATATGAGAGTTTGTGTAAAGAAGTTAATTCAGTCTGGGAAAAAGGCATTTTACTAGTCAGCTACATCCGAACCAATTTAATATATTTAGAATTCTCTAGTAACTAAAAGTTAAACATTAAAATATTCTAGTTACTCCAATGATTGCTGGACTAAACGAAGCCCGCAGCCGTGCATTTTAAGCAGCATTGTTGCTTATTTTTTTATAACTTAGAATTATGTGAAATATATATGTCTCTCCTTTTTTGAAGGCATTTTTCTTGTACTTAATCACTCTCTATGTTTCGCACTCATGTATCTTCATGCACTATCAATGTTATTTAATTGTTAAATATTCTACTAACTTACAAAATTGATAAATATACTAGGTATACAAATCGAGCTATCCAATCTACTCGAGTTATTCCATCCCAAGACGTGTCATCAGTGGAACACGCGTTATTGCTTCGCCTGTTCGGGTTGTTACCTCTCCCACCCGAGTTTACTCGCGCATTATACACTCTCCATCGCCTGTGCGTGTTGTGCGTACTACAACACGTGTTGTATCATCTCCGGAGAGAACATCTTCTTACACCTATACTACGCCATCGACATACTATAGTCCGACCTATTTGCCATCGACATACTACTCTTCTGCTTATATCCCAACATCGTATACAACATACACACCATCGTACCACTACAATCCTACAACTGTTACACGTGTTTATGCTCGATCGGTATCCCCGGTAAGGATCACCACATCTCCGATACGAGTAACACCTTCATACCTGAAGAGACTTCCTCCTGGATATGGCGCACGGGCTTTAACTAATTATCTCAATACCGAACCCTTCACCGTAAGTTTTGGGAGGTTAATGTCAAAGTTTTCGTTCTTTTATTTTACTGAATTGAAATTAGCACAGAAACTTTAAGATAATAATTACTTGAAAAGATTATTGATTTCTTAAATATTTGAAAGCAGACCTTTTCGGAGGAAACGGGTAGGATACGTAATCGAGCACAATCCTTGATGCGGGACTTGCACACTCCCGTTGTTCGTCGTGCACGAAGCTGTACGCCGTTTCCAGTGACTGGGTAAGCCTACTTTATGATAGTTGTTTATCGCTGTGTTTCTATTCAAACTAAGATAAATAGCTTAATATATAATAAAAATAGTATTATGTTGGTAATTAATTTTAAACGGAGACTTTAGAATTGATATAAATGAATTTGATTCCACAACCAGCTTTTTATTATGTTTTAGCAGAGTGATCTAAATTGTATTTCATAATTTTGTGGAAATGTTCTGATTCAACATTTTCATGTATTGCGGAAGACTGTCTGATTGCATTCATTAAGCATTTTGCTACTTTTGAAGCTAGAGAAATTCCAGTTACTCGTCTTATAATATTTTATATAATATATACATAAACAACATTATTTAATAGACTGATAGACTCCACTATTGTGTATATTGTATATTGGTTTTGTGCAATGTCCGTCTTGCTGTCCGTTCGTCTGTCCGTGTGACCGTCTGTCCGTATGAACGCAAACCATTTCGATGCTATAGAAGATAGAGGCTTGAAATTTGGAAAATATACTCGTGTATGCCCTCGAAGTGTCAAGATTTTCCCGATCTGCCTACTAGGGAAGTGGCAAATTGGAAAATTCATTTCCGAGTTTATCAGAAACCATGGAAGCTGAAGTGCTAGAGAGTTGAAATTTGGAATGTATACTTGGGTTGACAACCCAAGTTCAAAAATTTATGGCGGATATATCTACACTCATAGGGGCGTGGCAAACCGCTTAGCCTATGTCTCCTAAAGTATTAGGGCTACAAAATTGGACAATTGCGTTACTGAAGGTCCTCTATTGATGTTCCAAAATTCATTCACCCAGCCAGAAGCCCCTATGGGAACAGAATATCAAGCAGTCAGTTCTTATTTCTTCTTATTTGTTCTATAAATTCATAGACAATAAATTACAAGTTTCTTATTTTGAAAACATTTTGTACAATAATCTAAGTTTACAGTGTTAAATTGCGTAGTTTTGGAAACCAGTTTTCTCGAAAGCTATAGTTAATCTCAAAAGTTTGAACATTTCTTAACAACTTACTCTCTTAGTTTTTTTTTTTGGAAATATATGGTGGACAGACTAATAATTTAATAAGTAAGCTAAGCAAGGTATATTAATAATTTTAGGTATTCTTATGGCCCGACTTCTCAATTGGCCTTAGACGCCTATGTTGCACGAGTAACGAATCCAGTGCGTCATATTGCTAAGGAAGTTCACAATATATCTCACTATCCGAGACCAGCAGTAAAATATGTTGGTGAGTAATTGAATCGACTAATTTGTGTAAATACATTTAAATGTTGCGTCTAATACACTTGAATTACTATTGTGATATTAAATATAATGTAATAGCAATTTAGTTGCAACCTGCATTGTTCTTAAACTTGTTATTAAATGCTGTTCTTTAAATATTAAATAATAAGGTAAAAGTCATCTTGCCTCTGTAAGGATATGTGGCGATAAGGCTTATAATATTAGAAGACCTATATACGATTCGGACAAAGTTCGAAACGATATTAACCTTTTGTCCTGGTACCTTAGACATCCGACCTGGAAGAATGAGAAACAAAGCAATATTGCTCATCAGGAAGGTAAGTACCGTTATAAACGGATTTCATTTATTACTTTGTTGTGAGTGGCATCTGTATAAAGCAACAGAGAGCTAGTGATCCTTCCACTCATGATCGTCTAACGAAATCATTTTTTTTTTGGAACTTCCAGCTAGAGTAGACAGCTCATAAATGCGATTCTATTATTTTTATTTTATTTTACAAATAAGAAATTTGTCAATTTTTAATTTTTTCAAATTTGCATAATAGCATAAAGTCATAAAATTGACATTACCTTGTATATAGGAGCGAACGTAATTCGAATAATTTGTGACTAATGCATATGTTTTTCGCATCCTGATTAGTTTTGTTCTGTGTACTTGACTAACTTAATACGTTTTATGATTGATTGATTCTTTCCAGTTGAAGCTGTTGAAGTTGAGGCCTAAAAGATAACATGCCTGACTTAATAA
This sequence comes from Drosophila anceps, assembly GCA_035045945.1. NCBI lineage: Eukaryota > Metazoa > Arthropoda > Insecta > Diptera > Drosophilidae > Drosophila > Drosophila anceps. The sequence goes on from JAWNON010000172.1 coordinate 929,128, forward strand.
AATATGGACATACACATTATTATATTTTAAATAAATAAATAAAATGAAAAAACCTATGTTTGCCTGTTAGTATATAAAGCCGATATCAGAAAATAAACAAATGATGTCAGCACAATCAGTCGCTTTAAATCCAGACTAACTTGACAACTAATACAAAATTTGACCATTGAAAGATTTATTACGACACTCTGATGAATCGATCTCTACACTAATATTTTAAAAAACAACCAAAATTTCAATCTATCGTTACATTTTTAATCCCTTAATTACAAATTATAGTTTTTGATTGACATTACTGGACGTTTTGAAAATATATTAAATTTTTATTAAAAGCTTCAAATTTATCGTATCTATCTTAATGTAAATGTACGTATATGTATTCGAAATTGTGCATTATATTTTATATTGACTGTCATTTGTATATGATTCTATTATATGTATGTATACATGTGTATGCAATCGCAGATCTAAAAATGTAAATCTTATTGAAATATAAATTTGTTAAAAAGCGATAATGGGCGAAGCACCAAAACAATTTTTAGTTGACATCAGAAGCATAAGTATACATCGATGTATATTATATGCATTCCGTCTTAGAAATTTATAGATGTCTGCATTTATATATATATATATATATATATATATATATATATATATATATATATATATATATATATATATATATATATATATATATATATATATATATATATATATATATATATATATAGGACCTTGATGACCTTGACCTACATTCTCTACAATTGAATCGATTTAATCTGCCTTGTGATGGTCTAAGTTTTTATAAAAGTATATGTATTCTCATTTACATTTTCACACACGATAGAGCATTTTAAATATAGATAATATTAAAGGAGTTAAAGATATCTTAACATTCAAGGGTTAAGAAAAAATCAAGTGATACTTTGATACTTTCAATATAATTGATCAACATAAATTATACATGTTGACACCGACGTGAAACTGGCTTGCCCTCGATTGACATTGTTGTTAAGACTAACATTATAAATATGAATGACAGTAATATGTCAATTCAATTTATTATAAATATTATTATTGAGCGAGAACAGGCTTACTCCTTCTGCCTGATACAGGACAATTGGGGTAGTTGCATAATATTTGTATTCACACTCTATGCACGAATGATTACTGCCGGTCTTTTGTATATACAAACATTCTTCATTTTATATTTATTATTTATTTTTTTACTCATGCATTAACATACATAATATTCTCATAGCTCTAACAATTGGCATACACACAAAAATTTCTTTTGTACATTTAATTCAAGTACAATATAATTACTCTATTACTGGAGTCTATTTTATCTGAAAATCTCCAGTATTGAAGTATAGTCCAGTATCCCAGAAATTCCAAAGAGTAAGTACATTTGTATATCAAATAATCTAAATTTCATTATAAAATATAAATCATTATATATATATATATATATATATATATATATATATATATATATATATATATATATATATATATATATATATATATATATATATATATATATATATATATATATATAGATCTATATGCGTGATTAACACAATTAACTTATGTCATTTTTATTGGGTTGAAGTACAATACTTAAGTACTCAAAATAGCATGTCTGATATTTGTTATAATCAGATTTGGCTTTCAGATGCCGATTTGGACCCGAATCGCCCATCAAGAAAATTTTCTGCTCCCAGACCCCTCGAAGACGCTATTGATTTGGAATCGAAGGAAAAGCAACGTCTACGTCAGGAGCGACTGTTGACTGTAAACGAAGAGGCGCTAGATGACCTTGAAGTAGAGAAAAAACGAGCTCAACGTGCTGCTGATGAAGCAAAGCGTCTTGAAGAGAAGTACTCGAAGTGGAATTTAATAATAGTCTAAGGTTGTTTTAATGTTATGACCTATTTATTACAGTGCCCTTCAGGCAAAAAAAGAACGTGAAGCTGCAGCGAAAAAAACCTTAGAAGAAGAAGAAGCCCAAAAATTGCGTGCTACGGAAAAATTAGCCGAAGAACAACGGCTAATTAAAGAAGCTCGTCTTGCTGAGGAAGCTCGTCTTGCAGAAGGAGCTCGTCTAGCTGAGGAAGCAGCCCAAAGGGCAGCCGCAGAGGAAGCAAGACAGGCTGAAGAAGCAGCTGCACGTAAAGCTGAAGAAGAACGATTGGCTCAAGAGGCCCGCAATGCTGAAGAGGCTCGAATGGCAGAAATAGCTGCTCAAAAAGCAGCAGAAGAAGCCAAAGCTGCAGAAGAAGCCAAAGCTGCAGAAGAAGCCAAAGCTGCAGACGAAGCCAAAGCTGCAGAAGAAGCTGCAGCTCGTAAGCTTGAAGAGGAGAATCGTTTAGCCGAAGAAGCTGCCCGTAAAGCTGAAGAAGATCGCCAGGCTGAGGAAACTCGTTTAGAGGAAGAAAAGCGAATGCGAGAGGAAGAGTTGAGCCGTCTGGCAGAAATTGAAAAACAAGCTGAAGAAGAGCGCGAGGGCGAGCTGGCACGTCAAGCAGCTGAACTGGCCGAAATCGCACGTCAGGAAGCAGAAATAGTTGCTCAAGAGCTGCAATCTATTCAAAAAGAAGGCAGAGATGTTGATGAGCCCATAATCGATGAGCCAGAAACTCCTGTCGACGAAATTGAACAGGAACCAATTATTGAATTGAACTCAAAGATTGGAGAAACTTCTTTCGTGTTGGAGAACACTGCCGGCGAAGCTTACGTGGAAGATGCTGAATACGAAGAAGAAGAATAGTCTCTGCAAAAAAAAACATTTATTGCGAACATAATCAAATTGATATCCCTATTATCAAATTTATTGAAATTTATTACATTTACAACTAAAACGAAACTAAATCTAATTCGAAACCGCTTTTAGTAAAGACTAATGTTGTTAGGTAAATAAAATGGTTTATCAGATTAAACGTCCTATTAAATAAAATTAAAAATTGTTTAAGACAAACTCATATAAATAATTAGAATTCCTATCCCTTCTGTTATAGCTGTATAACTTTATATATACAGTTTTTTAGTTATCAATAAAAAAATCTCATTTAATGGCTTAATGTAGACAATACAAAAACTTAAATACCAAATTAACTCGGAAATCCAAAATTTAAATTTTTACTGACATTTGAACGAACCGGGGGCTTAACAATTTTCTCGATAATCTATCTTAATAAAGGTGTAGGATTATTTTTTTACTGTTCTTGCTGTGCATGCGATTAACTCATCGATCAAATTATTTCCGTAGATTACATTGTTTTCTTTTCGAACAGGATATTAGACCTATATTATTGAAAATTTATTCTTAAATAACTTAAGGGTTATTAAGATATGAACATGTAATTAAAAGTGTAGCCGCAGCCTATATTTATATTCATGTCTCGCTTAGCATAATCTAAGAATTGAGATTATGTTGAGTTCCGGATTGGAAGATAATATACAACAACAAAGCATACTGTAAAGAAAAAATATAGTTAAAAGTGTATAAATGTTTATTAAATGGTTAATTTTGTTGCTTGTTGCTTAGAATTTTGTCATCATCTGTGGGCTCTAAACTTAAAATTTTAAGTTCATGTTAACTAATCTTGACTAACCTCTGTACTTGGGCGCAACAAATGTTATGTTTATTATTGTTTGTGGAAACTGGAATATAGAGGAAACTAACCTAACCTGGTATATAGTGTAACCACTAACCATACAACATGTATGGTTAGTGGTGTGACTTAACCTATTATTTTTGTGAACTACACTAAGAACTAGTGTAGTTCGGCTGAGACAGCAACATAACTTTCAACCATAACTACTTTGAGGTTCAAGTACCTAAATATCAAGGCTACATATGTTTTATAATTCATCTATATACAGAAACTTCATTTCCTTACGCTACAGTCGTACTGATATACGATGTTAACATGAATAACTTCACAAACACTAAATTTATTTCTAAACTTTCTGTTTAAAACAGATCAATGCAATAAAATAATTGAAACAAAAAGGTAAAATTCTCTAAGGTAAGTTATTCTTTTCATTATTACTTACCTATAAGAATTATAGAAAGCAATGCAAACGTTGTGGTGCAATACGGGAGTAATATAATACCCATGAGGTTTGTTGCTCCAATAATTCCAAGTCGCCCTAGTGACATGCACAAGCTAACAGCTTTTCCTCTGAAATAATAGAAAATATATTGGAAAATGGACATATTTGTATGTGTATATATGGTGGAATTAATCAACTGTATTGAATGGCGGCTCAAATCAGTTTAAAATAAAAAAACTGTTTTATATTCAAGTTATTTTACTGTTAATTATTTATGCGTAATCTAATGTATAAACAGGTGAATATGCTGGCATATAATGAGTCGTGTGTAAAAGTCATGTTTAAGTCATTCAAAGCTATTTGTATACATAGATACATAAACACATACATACATAACCACTTACTTTCACATAAATACACATATATACATATAGGAACGTTACCTTTTCACTTTATGCGATTCATGCATTTGGGCTAACTTCTGTTTAAAATCTAAATATGTTTATGAATTTAATAAAAATTGACCGTAATAATGATATCCCAGGTACATGGGTCTTATATTTTAAATGTGATGGAAATCTAAGCTTGTACTGTGTATGATATATATATATATATATATATATATATATATATATATATATATATATATATATATATATATATATATATATATATATATATATATTTATAATTTATAATTTATATAATTTTGTGCAAAAAAATGGAAAACGGAAAAACTATTTCTTACTATCTTCTGGCGCTAGAGCTCTAAAATGGTATCGTTTAACTTATTTACTAAAAATGATTTGAGTCAATTCATGCTTATGATCGGTGAATGAATATTATGCAGTCGGCAGAGCCCGACAGCAATGGTCTTGTATGTATCTAATATCAACTAGATAGTGTTAGTCTCTTTTCTTTGATAAATACAGTTTACGTAAGAAAAGCAATAATGTATTATTTATTACCTTAAATTTGTTGGGACCAGATCAACAATTGCACCCAACATAATAGAGATTGATAATCCAGGCAGAAGGATGCATAAGCAGAATAATATAAGCACCCCGGCGGGATTAGAAACAAAATGTATTAATAATCCACTGAATATTGACAATATGAGAGCAGCCAACAACACGTTTTTACGACCAAGAGGGTTTAATATTATGCCTTGTATTGAGAAGCCCACCAAAAAAGCAACCCCCACTATCATATTATCAATATATGTACTGGTTGATATATCATCAGAGCAGATCTAAAAAAATAAATAAATAATATTATTTTTATTTATCAGAGTATGGTCGACACCTTACATGAGTGCTATTTATTGATTCGCTTTGGCCTTGTTCGGAGCTAGCCAATATTTCACACACTGTAGAGTTTCGATTTCCATCATTAGACGATCGGTTAACAATTTCCGGGAACCAAAGTTGTATTCCGTTAGAGCTGAAAAATAAAATAATTTTTTTTTTTGCAGAATGAAAATATCTTTGATTAAAATATTATTGATCTTAAATTTTTCGACAGAATGAAAAAAGTGTTGGCCAAGATGTAATGGATACTTTAAGTTCTGTGCCAATAGCAGTTCGTCCTTCGGCTTTATGCACTTCATACTTTTTTATATTTTTAATATCACTTTAAGCGATTTTACCCTACAACTATTGAACATGGCTGGCAGAAAAAAAGATTTTATACTTGACTATGAAAAATCTTGTAATATTTGAATCAATAAATACCAGTATTAGTCTAAAGATATTTGTATTATCCCAATAAAATAATAAAAGTATTTTTTCATTTCAAAACTTACCTGAAAAACATACAAAAGACAGCGACGTTACATAGCACAAAATTGAATCCATGCGGCTTATGAAACAAAGGTTTTGTAGCACGAGCGATGTTTGTCAGCATATGCCAGCCTTTGTTGTTTGATAGTATGCTTTCTTCGGCCTGTATCTCTGGTTTTAATCTGATTTCATTACAATTAAGAACTTGAGTAATTGGTAGTCCTCGGTTAAATTTACTGATCCAATCTACAGCGATTAATGCCTGTTCCTCTTTATTTTGAGACAGCAGATACTTTGGACTTTCGGGATAATATATCAGTATCATCCCCCCAATAACTCCAGGTAGAAGAGTTAATAACATTAATAAACGCCATGGTCGAAACACAAAGTCCTCAACAATAGTGATACTCCAGTCATAAGATAGCACTGCCCAAGCGGTTGCTGTCAATACATTAAAATATAATTTTTAAATATATGTATGTAAAACTATGCTCATGAGAATAGTAGTCCATTTAATAATTTTCTACAAATTAAAATATTTAAGTCTAAAAATCTGCAACTCGAATTTCAGTTACCGGCTTATTCAAATGATCTATTCATAAAATTCTAAAAGGAATTCAATGTCTACCTTCACATGTATAGAATCTCGCATTGACCCAACTTTTTCTTGAATAACTTAAGGGATTTCCATTATATTTTCAGAATGCTCCAAATTTTTAATTATACCCTGAACCTATTGAAAATGGAGACCCTATTAATTGTATATATATATATATATATATATATATATATATATATATATATATATATATATATATATATATATATATATATATATATATATATATATATATATATATATATATATATATATATATATATATATATATATATATATATATATATATATATACAATTAATAGGGTCTCCATTTTCAATAGGTTCAGGGTATAATTAAAAATTTGGAGCATTCTGAAAATATAATGGAAATATATATATATATATATATATATATATATATATATATATATATATATATATATATATATATATATATATATATATATATATATATATATATATATATATATATATATATATATATATATATATATATATATATATATATATATATATATATATATATATATATATATATATATATATATATATATATATATATATATATATATATATATATATATATATATATATATATATATATATATATAATATACTTCCTGGGGTCTGCCACGCATCTTTCTGCCTGTTACATTTACAACAAAACTATTATACCCTAATTTCCCATTTTTAATTTTTATTATAAAAATAATGAATAAGATATATGGGCTGTAGTCGCATTGGGTACTCGTACAGTATAATAGTTATAATTACCTGGAACATATATGGCACTAACACTGACAAACATTGTTGAGTAATTGATCGCAACTGCTCGGTGCCGAGGTATGTTGAATTCGCTCAAATAAGCATAAATGGCTGCTGAGACACCACCAAGACTGTAGCATAAGAAATTAATTCTTCGGTATATATTCAACATATTATATTGCTAAAAATATTAGTAGGAGAGCTTTAGTCGAGATCACGAGACACTAGGTATTGTAGCTTGACCATTTTAAATGAGTTTGATGTAAGCATCGTAGCTAATTTACATAAATGAGACTTACCTGATACCAGAAATCAAGTTAATAATGTTAAATAGCCAAACGCTTGTAACAAACATGAGAATAAATAGAAGGCCGCTGCTTGTAAAGGTGCCGTAAAGCAAGACTTTACGGCGACCAATAGCATCGCAAACATATCCCCATATATAGGTTGAGAGAAAAACACCTTTAAAAATGCAAATATATATATATATATATATATATATATATATATATATATATATATATATATATATATATATATATATATATATATATATATATATATATATATATATATATATATATATATATATATATATATATATATATATATATATATATATTAATTAACAAGTATCAAATATTCGCAAATTGAAATCTTTCAAACTGCGGTTATTCATTCATTCATTCACTGTAGCTCATGACTTACCCGCTACGTATGCCGCCATCATGACACCCTTATCGGCTTCTGTTGTGTGGAATTCGCAGCGGGATGCGATTACAACAATACTCATTGTTTGTTGTGCAGCCACAGAAGTAATTGTTAAAAGGCCACTTATTAGAAGTAGTATCCATTGAGTCTTCCCATAACCTGTGTCAATTAATATTAGGTTCTCAATTAGCCTGAATTATACATTTTTGGGTGGGTAGCTACTAACCTATCTTCTCCAAGACTTCATCATATTCCATCATATTTGAAGCATATGTATCTCTACTAAGATATTGCATTTTCACTTTCAAATGCAAACATCTAACTGGCGTTGTTTCCAAAACTGCCACACCTTTTAAGTATTTCTATTGAATGTATAACATTTAAGACATACTGCTCACAGCTGTGAGATACAACAAAGCTAGTCAACTTTTAATGCTTGAGAGCGCAAAAACTTGTTCTGAGATTAAAATTCTTGTGAATTTTATATCTTTATATAATTTTAGAAAAAGAGAGTGATAGTGAGATACAGAGTAACAGAGAGGGAAGGAGAGAGAGAGAGAGAGAGAGAGAGAGAAAGAGGGAGAGAGAGGGAGAGAGAGGGAGAGAGAGGGAGAGAGAGGGAGAGAGAGAGTTATTTGAATCGTGAATAGATTACAAAATATAAGTCTGCTAAGAATGTTTTGATACATGCTGATATATGCATTAAACAAATTAATTTGTTATAAATTAACTTTCAATTTACCCTAAAGGAATCCATCTATTCGTACAGAAATTAGTTTATTGGGACCTAAGCATGAATTAAAGCTAGACAAAAATTTTATATATATGTATAAATATGATACACATATTTTATATTAAACATACATTTAGTAAAATACATTTATTATCGTGAGCTTAGCTTACGTAATGTAAATGTGTATAATGTATCTTCTTATATAGTATAGCGTTCTAAGTTTTTATTCGTTCATAAAATATTATAAATTGTCAAGATTTTTACGGTACTATTGATTTGAGATTTGGAATATCTACTCGTCTAGTCAGCCCGCATATAAAATAGACAGTAGGGAAAAATTGGAAATAGACCCCAAAAATAAACTAATAAATTATATAGGCCCGCCAAGTGTAGCGTGGCAAACCTGAAAATATTGTGGACAGTTCGTTCACGGTCGATTGCAACATTTTTTCTTCTTTTCCATTGCATTCTATTATATACTTAAAATAAAAAAGTAAGAGTGTACCTTGAACCCTGCGAGGAGCCGATTTTATAATTATTTGGGGTTCTTTTATACACCCATGGCAAAAAAACACATGCACATCTGCTTACTGCATAGTTTACGCAGCGGCTGCGCTTGGGCTGCATTTAGGGCTATATTATGGAAACTTATTTGTTGAATAATTTTTCTTGTAGATAGACTATTGTAATAAAACTTTTAGAATGTGATAATGACATTTATATGTAAGTATTTATATGTAAGTATAATGCCCAAGTCTCTAGTACTGAACCTTAACGGTATACGAGTTACACTTAAAAACAAAGTCAAAATGATCGGTTTTCATCGATAACACAAAAATAATAAAAGTTATCAAAAAAAGAATATAGTCTCGTACTGCGTATACACGATTATACATTTCAAGTTTCAGATCCACACGGACGAACGGACAGACAGAAATAACTATATCGGTTCTGCTCATCGAACTGATCAAGAATATATATACTTTATGGGGTCTGCCACACCTTCTTCTGCCTGTTACATACATTTTCACAAAAACATTATACCCTGATTTCCCACTTTTAATGGGTTCGGGGTATTATAAATTGATGACATGATTATTCCAGCAAATATTCTTTTTAATTTTCACGAAAGTTTTCCCAAAAAGTAATAAAAATTGGTCAGCAGGATCAAATCAGTAATAATTTAAATTTTTTAAACATATTTTCATAAAAACAATGGGTTTCAATAATTTTATTAAATATTTTATAACTTTGTAAAATGATGAAAGTCACTTGTATGGACTAATATGTACCACTGTTAAAGCCTTAATTTTGATTTGGAATTCAATTGTGCAATATAATTTATTATAATTATGCTGGATTCTTTTTATTTTTTAATTTTTTAATGTTTTCCGGAGCCATCCAGCTTTAAATATCTTGATCTCACGTCCGGATTGCTGTTCGTCTGTCCGTATGTGGAATATATGGTTGTGCGAGCCCTGAGCTTATAAGATATTGAGATATTATTTTTTTCTACTTTAAAGGAAAAGTTACTACAATTTTTGTAAAGATATAAATAATAGGAAACAGGAAGAGGAGTTGAGTTTTATAGCCAATAATTATCTTAAATATAAAACCAACATCCCTAAGCCTACCAAGGCTTTGGCACAAAGACTTCCTCCGAATTCTAGAGGACGTTAACTGATTCATAGGTATGTATATGTAACGTTGTGTGTGAATATAATAAGCTAAGAATTATTGAAATATTTCAAAGCATATATCGGCGTTAGGTTCAGGGTACTTCCTAGTCGGGCATATCAGGCAAGAGTCTTCTTATATATTTCTCTTTAAGTTTGTGACAAGATAAATATTAAGGTTTTTACTAATCCAAAAAAGAACATATTCGAAAAAAAAAACTTTTTAAAATTAGTAAATAAACAATGTATATAAGTTGATGGCCTTTAATTTGATTGGTCATCTTAACATCTGAATCGATATCTGGACACAAACCAGACTAACGTTAAGGCAAGCGACATTGTAAGTAGGTAGACTTAGTTGTTATATTAAGGTCATCGACGGTCAGTGAACGTAACTTGTTTGTAGGTGTTTTCTGAAATTCAAATCAAACAGTTTGCTAACTGATGACTGATCACTTCAGCAGAGCTTGAATATGTGTGATTAAACATACTTGCCAAGTGCTAAATTTCTGAAACTACTACAATCGGTATTGTATTATTACTTTACTTAACCGCTTTAAAATTAGTCATTTTTTTGTTTTCATTCCGCGATTCTTAAACGCACTGATCTAGTTAAACATAAAATCCAGAGACTTGAAATTATAAATATATATTCTTGTAAGTATAAAAGTAAGGCATACGTTTTTATATTTTCGATAAGACACTGATATTTTGGCTTTGTATTGGTATTAACCCTTACTTGAATATCATAAGAACTATATTTCCCTGTGATGAATACATTAGTAAATATAGATTTGGAGGGAAAATAATTTGGCTCTGCAAATAAAGATAATACACACAAAACAAAATTTTTGCAATAATTAACTTTCTATAATGTGAGCAGTTTATTATTATTTTATTGTTCATAATTATTTCAATTTTATTTAATAGCTTACATTAACCATTCAAACATGTTTATATTAAATTAATTTTATTCATTACGCCTTTACCATACATACTGTTTTTCCTTTACATTGGTAGAAGAAAAGCCAAAAACGCACAAACTGTAAAAAAATAATAAAGATTACATCGAACATGAATCAACTTTTACATATATTAAATGTGATAAAAAATTATATATACTGTATTTTATATATATATATATATATATATATATATATATATATATATATATATATATATATATATATATATATATATATATAAATATTTTTTTTTTTTTGAGCAATATTCTTTCTCTTAATATGCTTAGCTAAACAGACGAATTGCCTGGCATAAACAATTTTGGTAAAAGTGATACTGCTCAACACTTAACACTAACACTTGTGAACTGTATGCCTATGACTGAATTGAATTGTTTGCTATGGACTCACCTAAAACAAATCCAGAAAACAGTCCAAATGTTGTGTGGCAATACGATTCAAGAAGTATTCCAATGATGTTGCTGCCAAAAACACTTCCTGTGCGTCCTAGCATTAGACAGATGCAAACTGCCTTACCTCTTAGTTTTGTGGGAACGAGATCTACCACGACCCCACTTAAAACCGATACACATAGGCCAGGTAATACCAGGTACAAGCAAAAGCAGACTATAATGACAACTTCATTTTTAATCCATACTAAGGATAGAGCGCATCCAGCAGCTATTGTCAATCCCATAGTAATGGATGCTTTGCGTCCGATTTGATTAATAACAAAGCCCATTACAATATATCCTAAAATTAAAGCTGATCCGTATGTAATCGTGTCGATATAGCTCTTTGTGTTAATTTGATCATTACAAATCTGTAAATAATTGAAGCAGTCTCAAACTTTTTTAACGTAATCTTTGACCGTATGCTCATACATCTGTGGTTATGTTAACTAGTCCCTGTTCAACTGAAGCATCGATCACATCACAAACAGTCATTGCATCCTCGGCAATAGATGATCCCAAGCGATTAAGTATTTCTGGATACCATAGACCCATGCCCGATGAGCTGGCAAGTTAAATAAATCTGTAAGAACTGAAGTTCATTGGACTTCTAACGCACCTGAAGAAAAGACCACACATAACAATGCAGCTTATGCAAAAATTTTTTAAATGCGGCCTCTTTAGCAAAGGTGCAGTTTCTATCCACATTTTTTTGAAGCTCACCGTTCTAAAGTATAAAAAAACTTCAGTAAAAAATATATCTTTAGCTTTTAAACTCACGGTGGGTTAGAAACACTAAGTATATTTTCCCTGTCAGCAAGTACATCACATTTTAGTGCCTCAACTTTAAGGTCATGAAGACGCTTGCCAATATTTTTTAAGGCGATCCACTCTACGGCGGCATACGCATCATCAATTTTGCCCATCGATAATAAAATCTTTGGACTTTCTGGCATTTTAAGCAGCAATATAGTTCCCATCAGTCCAGGAATTAGATAAAACATAGTGAGCAAACGCCAAGGACGAAACGTAAAGCTTTCAGTCACATCCACAGTCCAGTCCATTGACATAACAAACCAAGCAATTGCTTGAATATAAAATTCACTTGTATTGATTATATGATTTCCATTTAATTTAATTAAGTCTTTACCGGGCACATAAATTGTAGAAATGCCGACAAACAAACTTGCATAGTTAATTACTATCGGTCTATGACGGGGCGTAAAAAACTCCCCAAGGTATGCATATGTCGTGGAAGAAGCACCTGCTATACTGTGAATAAATTTATTAATTTTTTTAAAATTGACTTCAGTGTATAATTTGTGAGAATGAATATAATCACTGAATAAATATAAATATGAGACATAGATGGTACACTAAAATTTGAGAACAATGATAATGACTTTATATAGACTATACTATATATATAAACTATATTACACAGAAATTTGATGTTTATGTGGAAGACAATTACAGCCAGTGGTTATGTGTCTATACTCACCTATGTTACAATAAATCACATATACAAATGAAATATAGTTAGCTGGTATGGTAAAATTATGAATAATTAGTGCGCATCTGTAACTACATACTTACAAAAATCCAACTAAAAATCGTGCCACCACATAAATCCAGAAATTTGGAATAATTATTGATAATAAGGACAGCAGATTTCCGCATAGCGTCGTATATACTAGTACTGGCTTACGTCCAATGGCATCACTTAGATAACCCCAGAAATATGAGGAACTAAAAATTCCTAATTAAGAACAAAATTATTTTAAAAAAATATGAAAGCGTGCATATAACTAGTGATCAGTACTAAAGAAAATAATCGTCTATTCTTCTATTCATACATTTACATAAAGTCAAAAAGGCATATACGTGTACACACGCAATTATACTGATAATGAATCCATGATACATTAATTTATCTCGATTTTATTCTTAGTGGTTTTTGGTATATACCGCAGCTGAAACTGATGATTTTTTGAGTAATTTTAAAATGTAAAAAGCTAAATAAGAGAAAATTTTGTACTTGCACAACTTTTTGTTGCTTTAATACTATTTTTATATCTTAATCTTAATCCTTTTATTAGACTTGCATCGGATTCTTAGTGACTCTAATATATACATATACATATATGTGTTACAACGTAAAATTTGTATCTACTTTGTTACATCATTGTAAAAGTTGTTATTCAAATTCACACATTTGATTAGAATAATTTATAATAAAACTCTTTTTAAGGATTTGCCCAACTGATAATATTGTGAAAAGCAATTAGGAAATCATTTAAAAATGTATGCTTACCAATAAAACTAGCAGCACTCATGATCGCCTTGTACATTGAATTTGTTTCAAAATCACACTGGGAGACAATCGTTATGTATGACATACCCATTGTCTCATTTATGACCATCATTAGCAATAGTCCTGAAGCAATCAGTATAATCCACTGAACGGGGCCAAATCCTTTAGCGAATAGTTTTAGTTAATAGCCTGGTATACATATTACAGATGTAAGTCATTTCAAAAGACTGCCCTACCGATCAGTTCAAGAACTTCTTCATATTCATGACTAATGCTCGTGGTTTTTTGGGCTGATTTGGCTTCAGCATCTTGCTGATTCTCACTCGACATTGTAAAAATTGTATTAATTTTTTAAGAAATTAACTATCATCACCGAAGCTACTTTGGAGTGCTACTGATGAGACACAATGTGCTCGAGAACATATAAAGATAGCCAGCATTCGTTTCAAATGGTCTCTTATGACGAGGGCTTTTTTAAGAATCTGAGATTTTGAACATTTGGTTCACAGTTTGCTTAAAAGCTATCACTGTTGCGATCAAAGAAAACATGCACCCGAGGCGGCTTGGACTGTTAGTATTTCAACAGCGCAGAGGCATAACATTTTATATGAATATTTGGACATTATCAAACTATCCGCGTGATGGGTGTCTCGATTGCTCACACTCGACTATAAGTGCAACCGTGTGACCACTTCAAAGAGTGTTTGGCGAGAGTGTTCGGCGCAACCCGAACGAGTTTATGCGCCATTATGTAGCAGCGGTTAAAAATGGATTCATCACATTACACCAGATATCAAGGAATAATCACGAAACCGGGTTTCATCGGGTGAACGTGAATCAAAGAAGGCCAAGGTGGGTCTGTTAGCCAGCAAGGTTATGGCCCCAGTCTTTTGGGATGCACGCGGTGTCATTCACATCAGTTAAATTGAGATTAGAACGAAAACCGGCGAACATTTTTTAGAGCTGTTTGACAAAATCAATATTGCTTGGAAGCGAAAACGGTGACAAAAGAGTGATACAAATCTTTCAAAATATTCTATATTCTTTACTTTGTGTTGAACGAAGCAGTCAGCACAGAAGCAAATGCCTATCAGGCAGTGACTTACTAAACAGCCCTCTTATAAACATTGAAATTTTAGTTATCAGTGCGCAGTAAAGATAAATAAGTATGGAGATGGCATTTGACTAATTTATTAAATGTGTCCCACCTCGTTAAATGGAGGCATAGAAACCCTCTTCCCATCAAGTTCATTTTGTTTATTAATTGATTGAATGTGAGTATTGAATTGAATAAAAAGATTAGAATTATTACATTAAACATGCATATATTTTCAAATACAGTTACTCTTGAGACATATGTATGTAAAAATCTATGTACATTGTCCATACATTGAATATTATTTATAGGCAAACAACGGTGAATGTTAGTGTCCACACATGATGTGATGCGATAGCAGATAGATTTTATTCTTAGGTGTAAGTGAAACATCTGAAGGTGTTGCGTTGAGCTTGCACTCGTCACACAGACATATACACATATAAGCTCAGCTATAAAGATCTTTATGACTTTTACGACACCGCAATTAAAAGTGTGAAAAACAAAAGTAACACACTTTTCAGTTATACATATTCATAATAATACTTATAAACAAGGCTGGTTTATTGGGACATACTACTATCTACGTCTGTTTGCCCAGTGATGATGCTTAAAATAAGCAGCGAAACTGCTACTGTTTTGAAATGCTTTTTATTGGGCCTTTTAAATATGCTATATTTTAAATTTGTTTAAGATATTCTCCCAATTTGTCATTAAAAACATACTTTGCCGAGGACACCTATCAAAAAAATTGCTGTTTTACTTAAAATTATTTAATCAAATATTAAAAATATATACCAGAATCATCTATAATTCATTGGTCTACCAATTGAGAGTGATTTTCCACGTCTAAAATAGAAGTGGACTTAAAGATTTTAAGTAGTTATGTGCTGGCCAATCTCCCAATTTGTCATTAAAAACATACTTTGCCGAGGACACCTATCAAAAAAATTGCTGTTTTACTTAAAATTATTTAATCAAATATTAAAAATATATACCAGAATCATCTATAATTCATTGGTCTACCAATTGAGAGTGATTTTCCACGTCTAAAATAGAAGTGGACTTAAAGATTTTAAGTAGTTATGTGCTGGCACATAACTAGTTAAACTAGTTAACTAGTTATCGTGGTGAAATTCTTAGCGTTTGCTTAGGCAGACAGATCGACAGATCGACCATTGTAATCTTTTCACTCCATGATATTGTTTAATGAGTTTACAATGTTTCTCATATATCTAGTTATGCTTAAGATATTACGAGCTACATATGTATGTCTATATGTTATTATACCATGAAATTTAAAATGAAGGTATAAACTATACATATATATTCTTGCTTAGGAAAACGAGCTGAGTAAGCTGATATAGCCATGTCCGTCGGATTGTCCACCCGTGTGAACGCAGCGATCTCATAAGCCATAAAAGCTGGATACATCTAGAAGCAATGTTGTTCAAAATACTCATCAAGCGCGTGCGTAAGTGTGTGTATGTTGTAATGAATGTACAAAAGAACAGCATAGTGAGTATCTCCAAGTCGGGACGAACTGATTAAGCACTCTGATATTCTTTGATATTCTTTCACTAGACGGGAGAGCTTCTTACAGTTTAACAAATAATAAATAATAACAAAATGACTAGATTTATTTTTTTGACTAGTATTGCTAAACACAAATGAAACAATGTCATTCAACAAATTGGCATGTCTTCTGTCACAGTTTTTAAGTATTTTTATATAAAAAAATCGATTTATTTATATTTAAATGATTGACATTTCACATATGCATATTTAGCACTATTTTTTTATTTTTTTTTTAAATTGGTCGAGAACGCATTTTCATAGAATGAAATTCTTAAACTCAAATTATTCTGAATGTCGTTAATATAGGTCGTGTATTTATTGAGTTAATTTAGCTTAAAATAAATATAGAGTCAGCTGTGTAACAAAAACAATAAACCTACCACTAACCATTTTAAAAGTATAAAACAAAACAGGAGTGCTCTAGTCAAAATTGCTCGACTTCGAGATACTCTGAACCCTGCGAAGAGCCGCTTTTATAATTATAATCATTTTAGAGTTCTTTTACACATACATAGCACACATGCACACTTACACTCACGCACGCACAATATGGACTATGATCAAACTTTCGGAATATAAATGACATTCATATGTACATACATATGTATTTGACAAAGCAAAAGTCTCAAAATCTTTATATTCATTACACGGATATACACTGTGACACTGAACCCTTCTTAAACGGTTAACGAGTTACGATAAAAAAAACAAGGTGAAATTATAGGTTTTTATCGATAAGGAAATGGGATAAGTTATTGAAAACAAGTGATAAACTCGTACTACGTATGGTATACACGAATATACATTTAAAATTTCAGACTTAGATTTTGTGGTTTTTGAGATCGCTGCGCTCATACAGACGGACGGACGGACGGACGGACATGGCTATATCGACTCAGTTGGTCGAGCTGATCAAGAATATATATACTTTTTGGGGTCTACCACGCTTCTTTTTGCCTGATGCATTCAATTTCACAAAACCATTATACCTTATTTCCTATTTTTAATGGGTTCAGGGTATAAAAAGAAACAAAAGTATATTCTCCTTTGAGGCGTGGCAGATAGAACAGAAGTTGCATTCTCCAGAGTTTTGGAGACTTACATATCTCCAAAAATGTATAGCCCTGCATAAGATTGACCAAAAATAATGTACATATGTATGTACTTATGTGTATGCATGTGTACATATGTTTGTATTCTACAGTTTTACTGCTGTGAACATAAAATAATAGCGAACTGTTCCGCACCATCGATAATAACTTATGATAAAATTTGAATTGTTGATTATTTTAAATTTTTTTTAAATAAAGAAATAACAGCTGTGCGCAATCGATATGTCGGCTGAAATCGATATTTTCTTGAATAGTAACTGGCACGTTCACTGTATCAGTGTATTCACCGAGTCACTCATAAGTGACATCCCTAATTCGTGAAATATCTCATCTCTAATTTACATCTGAAGCATTTAGAATAAAAATCACTTTATGGCTGATTTTCAAGAGCAGCTGAGAAATTATCGTCAGCAAAAGCAAAAACGGGAAATATTAAACAGCTTTAAATCTAAATTTAAACGATTTTGGATGCTAGGCACGGGAGCGGACACAATTCAGGGAAAATGCCAAACAACAATCGAAGTTAAGGTATGATATGTGGCATTCGGCAAATGTAACTTTGAAGGTAAACAATGTAGCTCTTACTATTTTAGCCAGCTACAGCACAGTCTTCTATCATTGATGATACACCAGATGAATATCTGTCATCAGAAGATGAAAATGAATTGTCAAATGGAATGATCAATTCAAGCGAAGAGAAAGAGAATAAGTGCTTAAAATATACCCTTTGGACAGTATACTTTCTGTTTTGGGTGACGTTGTATGTAATAGCTATAGAACTGAAATTTGGATTGGTCTTCTTGATGTTATCCTCGTTATTTGGAATATATTTTAACACTAGAACTGGACCAAAAAAGCCCAATGAAATAAGTGCTTACAGTATATTTAATAAAAATTGTGAAAGTATAGACGGCACCTTAAAAGCGGAACAATTCGAAAGAGAAATTCGCTACGGTTCTGCAAGCGTGCGCTAAGTGCAATTCATATATGTATATAATATGTATAATTAAATATATGTATATAATATAAAATAATAATATAAAATAGTTGACATGAACTGGTTGGAATCTTCCCCAAGAAACTTAACAATAAAAAAGCAATATGCGACTGATTAAAAAATAAAATTAGAATAATATATATATATATAAATATTGCCAAACAGATAAAGCGCAGCTTCAAAACTGTTGACAGATATTTAAAAGAGCGAAAAAAGCAGTAACTTCCCGAGAAATTCTTCGATTTGCTTCCAATTAGACTAAGTCAGCAGGAAATATTAAGAAATTAGAAGGTGTCAACGAAATCCTATCAACTGTTTAATGTACATTTAGGAATAAAAATCATCTTAAGCGTCTGAAAATCAAAGAAAAACTACTTCAATATGCGAAAAAAAGAGGCAATACTCATAAATGAACTTCTTTTTCTCCTAAGTCAAAAAATGGCATAATCTAAAAATTAAATTTGACACACAGTTACTCTTCTTCCCACAAAATTAATTAGTCGAAGTGCGTCTATTCTATTGGCCAAGAAAAAGGGCCATATATTAAACAGCTTAAATAAAATGTTTGGATAACACGATTTTGTTAAACATACATTGTTTTGTATTGTATGCTTGAAGAGTCATTGAATAACCAAGGTTTTTGTATATCAATTTTTTGACCCTAATCCCATTGAAAATGGGAATTTAGGGTATAATAGTCTTGTGAAAATGTAAGTAACAAGTAGAAGGAGTCGTGGCAGACCCCATAAAACATATGTATATATTCTTGATCAATGAATACAAATGATAATGATTTTTCTGCCCAAATTTTCAAAAACTTATTTTAAGTACTAGAAACGTGTGCTTTGACAAATACACACATGTACATACATAAAATGTCATTCATATTCTGAAAGTTTGATCATAATCCATCTACAAGAAAAATTATTCAACAAATAAAATATCATAATATAGCCCCAACTGCAGCCCAAGCGCAGCCGCTGCGTAAGCTGCGCTGCATGTGTTGCTTGTATATACATACATATGTATATATTCGTATATGTATTTTAAATTAGAAACAGAATCACAAGTGCGATTGGATTTCAGATTTGCTGCTAATCGTTCGAGTAGTGCGATGGCGGCTCCACGTTGCCGTGCAGACTCCTGGTTCAAACCCTGCCCGTGTCTATTTTTATGATACATATTTTCTATTTTAATAAACAAGAAGTGGCGTTGCGGTAGAGGTGATGTGCTTTGGCTCGACTCCAGGTACGCTGAAATCAGATTTTTTTGTTTTTGTTTTTTTGTTGTATCATAATTAAAAGAAAAACTACTCTTTTGACAAACATGCTGTCTGATTGTAAAAGTGCAGCATTGAAAATTTCATTCCACTTGAAGGCGCCAATAATAATAATAATAATAATAATAATAATAATAATAATAATAATAATAATAATAATAATAATAATAATAATAATAATAATAATAATAATAATAATAATAATAATAATAATAATAATAATAATATTAATAATGCTTAAGCAACAAAAAATGGATTCAATATATGATTTATTTATCTATCTGAGTCAGAGGTCAACTGTAGTCCATCTGCAAAGTTGGCGACGCTAGCTTAAGGATTAGAATATGTAGGAGTTTTTCAACATTAACTTTGGTTTCAATCTGTGGAACTGTTCTAAATGTTTTCTCTAATTTTCCACATTAATATGTTTACGACTCTGGTTTAACCGGAACATATTAAAAATCAATAAATATTCGTTGGACAAAATGTTGAGTCTAGATGTTTTTGAGAATACTCTATTTGGTATGCTCGTAATGATCAAACGTATATAAACTTGACAATTTTAAAATTATCTAATTTAAAAAGCGTTGAAATGATTTTCGTTTAATGTACATACTCATTGAATTTTAATTATTCTAATATAATGTTTGTGTACAAGACAATACATTTTGTGGAATGATATCTGTTAAGATTAATAAGGCTTCATCAATAGGCTAATACATTCATATCTAAAATAACAACAGCTTCTTATCGTCAACTATTAATCTTATAAAATATCTATATCTATACGTGTTTATGCATGTATGCAGTAGTTATACACATATTGATGCCTCCCTTTATATGTGTATTATTGATAACTAGATAAGCCAGTTAGCCTTGTCTTATAAAGTTAAATGGCAGGCTTAATTTAACAAACAACATGCATTGTTTGAATTCATTTATATAATCTTTGAATATTTTCATTTCTTATAAGTAACGTGTAAAGTGCACAAGCAAACAAAAGTTGACATTTAGTAATCAAGAATCAGACTTGACTTTTCTGTAATTTTTCAATGAGTTTAATCCGAAATCCGAAATCAGAAAAACCTCGACTTGAGCAAATATTTTATTCTAAAAGTACAGGTCATTTAAGATTTTGTAACATCAAGCAAAATTTTACTCGATTCCATAAATTATTTATAAATTTTTACAAACCTTTTGAGTTTGATCGTTTGGAAAACTATATAAAAGTTAAGGTCCGAGTATTGGTTCCTTGATCCTTTTGGCCTGTGTTGCTTTTCTTCATTATTAGAAATATACCTTTCATTAATCCTATATTTAAATTTCATTATCCCAAACTGAATGCGATGCTTATTACCCTTTGCTAGTCGGTAGTATCAGAGCAAGTTCAGCTGAACTCCTGTTGTGCAAGGTAAAACTCAATGGATACGTCGGAGTGCTAGGACTTTGGCATGAAAGACTTGTGTGATGGTAACAAACACATTATGCTAATCGCCATGACCATATGCCAAACAGAGTGGACGATGTGATAGTTCTGTTTAGTTTGGAGAAACGCGTAACAGACCAGGCCAATCATTACCAGCACCAAGCCAAGCGGCATAAATATGGTGAGGTAGCGGCGCGCAGGGAACCACTTGCGTGTCTTGGCGCAGCGTAAGCCCCAGCTTGTGGAAATGAGACAAATGCCTGTTAAAGCTGGAGCTAGAAATACCCACAGGCTTTGTTTGTTTAGTTCTGTACCAAACGCTAGCAGAATTGCACCAAACATGTTCAGTAGGGAAACAAACTGCTGAGGCATATGGGCCATTGCAATAAGTGTGACCCAAATGGCTAGCAAGCCACAATAGAAATCACAAAATTGAAGTACGCTGATTTTGACTAAACAGAAACTATATTCATCTTCGCCAGAGTCACACGCGTGATAGAAAATTGAGAAGAACATAGCAAAGAAGTATATGACACCTTCGGTGTAATAGCGGCGTCGAAAGGCCAAGTAAATGCTGGGGATGAAAAGCAGGTTGCTTAGCGTCAGAAGTAACGAGGCCATAAGTATTGACATACTAGATGGCACCTGCGAGTCCTCGGTACAGTCCCAGCCGCGGTAGCCCTTCATGCAAACGCAAGTTGAAAATACGAAGCCTCCAGACATATAATGATAGCATCTGCCAAAGCGACCGCAGCGTCCAGCTACACAAGGACTTGATGATATGGAGAAAACTACTGAAGTGTTGCAATTCTCCAGCGCAAACCGCTGTTCCGTTGCGGATCTGTGATGGATGTCAAATAGATGTGTCATTTCCGAATAATTGTCGGTGCATTTAGAATCCATCATGCACTCTTTTACTTTTAATGTTTCAGTTTCGTTCATGCTTGCCAAGCAATCCTTCGATCCAATACAATTTTCATAGATTTCAGCATTGACAGCGCAGGCACAAGGACTCCTCATCTCTTGCAGTAAATTTCGGTGTTGGTGAACAAACTCCTTGACGCTGTCTATGATGGTAACCCGCGCAGTTTCTGCTCCATGGCAAAACAAGCCCATAGTGATGAACCTGTATATTATTATTTTATATTATATGCTCATAAAATAAACAGAAAATATCTTAGATCTTATCTGAGATGTCAACGGTATTGTGTGTATTCGCACTTACCAGATGCCACTTTCTGGGAAGGGTACATGTATTAGACCCATTATATCAGTGTTATTTATTGTGCTAGAAGCCGGCAGTAATCGTTGGCCATAACGGCATTTATCGGGCCATGTTGGAATACCTGGAACGCCCAGATGCATGCATACAATGATTTGCATACTGTTGTTGTTGCTTGGCTGCTGCTCTTGTCCCATTACAATTTCTACGTCATCTAAATTACCCACTAATTTCTCAGCTAGAATTCCACCTCTTTCTGATGGCGGCGACATTGTAGGTGAAGCTAGCTTCAGCTCACTGATGCTACGAACTTCTGGCTTCATAGAGACGGCAAAGGTGAGTGTCCCGCCAATATCGTGCACCTCGCCTAGCTCAAATGCGAAAGCGCCTGGGGATTGTGCGGTTAAGTTAAGCAGTGCCGGAACTGTACCGTTTACATCTGGTTGCAAGTCAAAGTCAAACATAAAAAATTCATGATAGCTCTGACGCAGCAGAGGATAAAAATTTATTCCTCGATAATGCACCGGTTCCCAGTTAGATTTATACCCAGATTTAGGCTGGGATTGAGTAATATTGGAATCACTGTCTGACTTTGACTCCACAGTGTCAAACTCTATTTGAAGTACATAAGAAATCTGGTGAACTTCATTTGAGGTATTTAGTTGTACAGTATGCTGCGGCTGTTTTGCATCTACTTCTGGTGTCGACAAATCATCATTTTGTGAAACAGCATCTCCAGTCGCTTTAATTTGTTCGGAATGAGAATTCACCAGAAACTCATCTGCTGAACTCACAAACTTTAAAAGGGTATAGTGCCATGTGTTGGGCTGAACATTAAATTGAATTGAGATTTCCTCAGTCTGATTTGGTCTGATAATTGTACGGTGTAAGTAATTGTACTCATTGCCGGCCAAGCTTGGCCCCCTACTACGGATTAGTGGAAATGCGTTGGCCTGAATATAGAAACCGATATCTGGACAGTCGACGCAGACTTCATTAAACGTTATGCGCGCGGTTGCCACAGCCGTGTGGGCGGGCACATAAAACTTGTAAATTATTTCATTGTTATTTTCTAAACTTCCATTTTTTTTGTTGGTGTTAGTTTTGATACCGTAGTTATCCGTGTCTCTGTCTGTGTCTGCCTCTAACACTAAATCGGATCTGCTCGGCGTGTGAGTAATTTTTTCAATTTTGACAACCGGCTCTTCTAATATTTTGTGATGTTGGTTTTCATGATCCTTCTTCAAAATTATTCCATGTTGTAGCTTAGTATTTCCAAAGCTCTGATCACGAGCTGTGTCATCTGTCTGATTGACCACAGTTTGATTCATTTGTGTCTTATTTGTGTTACGAATGTCTTGTTTCTTATTTACAAAGGTACTGGTTATATTGCCGAAAGCTACTTGCCCATTGCTTATAATGATCGGGTGGAAACTTGATACAGACAATTCCGCCAATAGCAACGTTTCACATGATGCTGAAAGTCCTATAAAAATAGGTAAAACAAAAGTAATTTCTTTATATATAGTGTAAATAGGAATTAAAGCTGTTTTTTCAATGTACTGAACCCATTTAAAATGGAAAAGATTTTGATTAACCCATGCAGACTGAATATACCAGACGTTTATTAAGTTAATTTGAAACAAGATGATTGGAATATCAGCTAAGAGCTTATATTCCAATCATTCTACGCCTGTACATCTATACTATTAGATAAAGAGGAAAGATTTTATTTCTTAATTGTATTGAATAGGCTCCAAAGTTACTGGACCGATAAAAATTTTTTTTCCAATAGAATTGTATATTATCCCTGATGAAAATAGACTAGGGGTCCGTATGGAAATTTCGATAATATAACCAAAAGTATGAAATAATAACAAAAAAAAAACAACTTATATTTTGAATACGCTTTAATTCATAGTTGGCATTTAAGCCAACATTAAATTCTTTAAAGATAACTGAAAGAGAAAGTTTTAGAAACCTAAAGTTATTATTTTTCGGTAAAAACGAAGTATGTGTAATATCTAGCTACATTCACCCGTAAGTCTAGGTCTAGTCTGTATATCTAACTACATTCACCCGTAGGAATTTTAAAATTGGCGTAGAAACCTCAACAGCATCAGATTTTGTATAGGTCATTGCGTAAATGTAAATTTAAATGAACAGAATAAATATAAATTAAAGATGGAAAAGTCAGTAGTAAGAGAAGAATGTTGCTACCTTGTTGTTCAATGCGATCATTATTCGGATTTGTCCAACTGACAAAAGCAACAGCAAACCAACTTCCTAAGTGAGGACCCTGTATATCTATACGGTGTCGCTTCTGATCAGACTGAAATTGTAGATTATATACTTTAAATCTGAAAATATTTCGGAATATTAATTAATAAAATTTACAGTTGGCTTAGCTTAATAATATTATGTACAAATAACATAACTAACATAGTCTACAGAAATGTATTTGTATCATTATTTTTTGCAAGTATGATAGTAATTGATATATCTCGCAACATATAAGATATATTGATTCAACTTTCGTTTTAGTCTTGTCTTGACATCATTACTTGCTAGAGGAGATAGTACTTAAATTCCACTAAAGTTTTTAAATTTGTAAGACAAAATTCCTCTTTTGTGATACGAAAATAAGTTTTATTACATACGTACTTATTCGTGCTCAACGCAGAACAAGTCACCCTCAAGTGTTTGACTAGAAGATACTGTGGAAATTAGTTATTGAAGAACTTTTATTCTAGATGAATTTTTTAATGCAATGTTCAAAAGACATCCAAATTTGTGTATTTGCCAAAGCAAAAGTATATACAATTACAGTCAAAAATGTTACACAGTTGTATTTTAAAAACTTGCTTGGAGAAATATTTGAACAATTTTATGAATCTTTCCTAACATAGAAAATGTTTGATTTTTCTACTATATTACTCAGGTTTTAAGTATATTTTAAAATTAATTATAGTATATATACTGTTCATGTATAAAAACTTACCTTTCTTCAGAGGACAAAAAATATTTTGGAAAAGTAATATTTTCAGGACTAATTACTGGAAAGCTGTTTGCCTTTAAATGTAGTGTAACATCCTTAGCTTTGCATTTTCTTTCTGCAAATAAGTTAATTATAATTATTTTATTTTCATAAATATGAACATTAAATATAACTTACGAAAGGAACTCTTGGATTCTTCAAATGCTTTAAAACTAAAGTACGCAGCTTTTGTGTCCAATGGAACTCGAAAGTGAAGTATCGAAACATCCTTATAGGAGCTATACTTAAGAAGTGTGTTTGAGGGCAATCGTACGGTGAGCTTTTGGTCCGTTGGTGTTTCTATTTGTTCAATTTTCTCACCAAGGTGATATTTTTCATATGACTCATGATGAAACTGCACACTAGCATCATTGCCTCTTATTTCTTGTCCAATATACAAAAGTATTAAAAGTACGATGGCATTGTATCGAGATCGTTTATGGGTCATGTTTTCTCCTTTACCTCGATTTTAATGGACAATAAATAGTCTTTGCATTACTAATTATCAGATCATACACCTATTTAAAAAGAATAATAGATAAATGCAAATATAAATAAGATATTTAAGTACAATCTACAGTTTTAAAAACTCAACATATATTAACGCAAGAACTAATATGCTATAAGAGTAAGAAAATTACAATCAGAACCAATTCGGTTTTCCTTAAATAAACAATACTTTAGTCGGGAGCCACCTAATTGTAGACAAAAACATGCTAAAAACATTATACCGTGAAACCATTTTTAAATGGGCAATAAAGAAGTAGTGGGTATATTCATAAGAACATTAAACTGGTAAAGTAACTTAGTATTCACATCTGTCTGTATCTTTCTATGATTCAATTTAAAAACACTTTCACACAAACACATTTTATGAGTGTTTAGTGATAAAGTTGCGAAATGAGTCGTTGTATATGCTCACATATGTTGGTCTTCTCTTCTATATATAAGTGAAAATTGTTACTATAAATAAATAATCGTGAGGCTCACGATTCTCTAGATATTTATATTCAATAGCACGTGTTACTTCTGTCTACTACATAATTACATCACTTTAACAATATTGAATGCTTACTTTATGTGCCCATAAGTTTATTTACTAATAGACTAATACATTATTATTTATACTTGTTGAAATGAAAACAAATTTAGGTCGGTAATCTGTACAAACGTTCACCACACAATTTTTCAGCGAAGCGCATACAGTGAGTTATACGATTGAAATGGAAACCCTGTCAATATTTCAGCTGTGCTCTTTTGGCTTTCTTATCAGCTTATTTGTAAACAGATCTTATCGCTTTCTAACAAGCAACGAATGGTCGACTTAAAAATACCTTAACGACAACTAATTTATAATAATGAGTATATATTCTATTTTGAAACTCTTCAAATTTGTAGGTACAAATTTTGAAAATAAATCACTTGACACTTTTCCATATATTTCGACTTGAATTAAATATATATGGTACATGCATACAAATCCGAATGCCAAGAACTAGAATTTCATTATTTTTTCTCTCTTTAAAGGGATTTTTTTTAAAAAATTTGAATATACATACATACAGATGTATATACAGAATTATTTAGTAATCTTTCTATTAACCTTAAACGTAAATAACAAATTACGTGGTAATACTGTATTTAGAAATTATGAAATATTTGGAAATAGCCCAGTGTGTGGCATCATCTTCAAACTACTTATTCTGTTTGGCAATATAAAGATTGATCAGGTTTCTTCCTATTCAAGAAACTTTTTAGAAATTGTCATTTTTGGCGAATTTTTCACATAGGGAATATAATTATTTAATGGTGCCATAATACGAATGTTCACTTTTTTCTTTAACAATCAAATCACATCCGATGTCAAGCAAAAAAAAAACAAAAAAAATCACAAAGTCGTTTTTTCTATTTTAAGTGATGTCTTAAACAGAAATGTCCTTAAATGATATTTTATACCAATACTTTAATAAAGTTATATTTTGACAATATTATACACAAAAACAATAGCAGTCTTGTTTCTTCTTGTAGTACAACACTATCGAAACTACAGTAGACATTATATCTCATGTTTTTTACGATATTTGTATGAAATTGAAAATCTTAAATTTGGCATGCCACTGAGTGCTATATTGAGACTACATGCTAAACAATTATGCTTCGAAACTCGGTTTATGAAAGAGTACGAGTATGTTGGTTGGTTATCCGTTCCTTCGTATGAACCAAAAATATTACCTAAATAAAAAAATCGGCTGTTCTAATACAATCAACTAGTATTATGCAAATGGTTGCACCCGACTGCACCGTTTTTACTTGCTTTTTTTTTTGGCTTTAAAGTGTCTATCTAACATATGTTTTAAATACTATGAAATCAAAATCAAATCATATCAAATCAAATCACATACATTTTAAGGGGCTAGCTCTAATGTTTTCCAAGATCGACTTGATCTGATCTCGAACTGATCATCATGGTTACATCAGCTTAGATGTAAACTTTTATATTACGTTATAAAACATATTTATTTAAATGCAAATATGTTTTTGTTCACTTTTGATTGCTTAAATAAAAATTTATATGTGTATCAATTTATCCAGTTTCACTTTTATACTCTTACACGAAGTGAAAAGAGTATATTGTGTATGGTTTTTTGCAATGCCCATCTTGCGCGGCTTCTTATTAAGTGCTTTTTCAATAGGCATAACTATTTAAAGTACAATATAAAATAATAATAATAAAATTTTGAATACATAGAAAAAGCAACAATATCAAAAGTTTTGGGTGCAAAATTTGACTGTTATGCTATCTTGACTTTTATCAAATTTATATATCTACGTTTATGAAGATGTGGCAAATCGGAAAAAAACACCAGCTAAAATATTATTCTGAAGATATTGATTTTTACATTTCACATCTTGACATTTCACATTTAACTGTTGGACTGTGAACGAGTATTATACAGTCGGTCGCGCGCGATTGCAACAATTTTACTTGTTAGCTTACGATCCGCCACACCGCGAGGGAACATGATCTGCTGGTCTGGAATACTACAGTTTCTCTTTGTGGTACAGTAGTAAATACATACATAGGCAGTATGCCTATATTTTTGTTCATATGTAAGCAAGTGAGGTGCTTTTATGTTATTGTGTTTCTATTATTAGAACTCAGAGGCATACGCTTATCAATCATGATACAAACTGCATGCTCTTGGTAATGTATACCATTATAACTACATGTGTATTGTATATGTATGCATTGATAGAGGGTTGGTTCCTTGGAAATGCATATTGATTTTATCACATAATAATAAATAATAGATGTACGTTATCCACAAAGTGGCCTTGAAACGTGCATTTATTGACATTTCAACACAAGGATATATTCGTTTTTAGTTCAATTGTTTGTTGAAACTTATTCCAGTTTTATTGATATTAGTCACATTAAAACTGAGTGTAGTTCTACGTACTGATGTTGCTATTCACATTAAATATAACTAACCGAGCAAAAGGAAATGAAACACATTGCCGTAAACCGCTCATGAGCGCCCCAATCAGTTGTCTACCTTATGTCACCGCAACATTTATTAGACTGTCAGCTACTCTCCGGCATTGTTTCCATGCTGCACAATGTGGTGGTCTATTGGACTGCTCTAGAGCTGTCTCGCTGACTAATTTGCCACTGCACTGTGGGACAGTCAAATTCAGTATTATATAATAAGAAATTTAAATACTAATTTAAGTAAATTATATTTGTGTAACGTAAATAATAGAAGAATACCCATTTTTAGCTGCCCGTCCGTATATATGAAAAGTTATATAATATTCAAAATAAAACTTATAAAATTGGGTAAATACCATAATGCAGGAAGCTTGCCAGAACAATATATGGGAAGGCCCTTATCAACTTTATAATTAAGAAGATTATATGTTTACTAAATACCCAGATCAGATACTGATCACATATCTGATGATCTCTACAGCATTGTGATATTTTTTTTGAAGGACATTACACTAGACTTTTTCGAATAAAACTGAAATTTTTGAACGTCTTTTGAAATTAAAGTTTGCCTAACAAAGTATTTTGAACTTCATTTTCCACTGAGATAGAAGTTTGATCGGATGTACTGCCTTACGAGCTTCGATACCTTATAAGCTGTAGGAAACATGGCTTATTTCTTACATAAAAAAAGATAGAAACAATAAATTGGTTTGCTGACATCTATACAAATAATAGCCAATCCTAGTGGAATCTGATTAGATTTAAAAAAAACAAAAACCTTTATATTCCCAAAAATAGCTGCAATAAATGTATTTCGCTATTGGAATATTTTTGCCTTCCTTAATTAAAAAGCACAAATTTGTGATAAGTTTGCCGATCAAAGTATCTCAAACAACTATTAAACTATTAAAAAATAAAATTAATTAATCAAATAAAATAATTGTTTTATTTTAATGTCGAACAAAATTAAAACCTCAATCAAATATATTAAATATCTAACAGGCTTACATACATTTTAAACGCATATAATTGAAGCTAATATATGACAAAAATACATTTTGAGACCAATATAAATATATAATTAGGCCACTTCCCATCAGTTTTTGTTGGTGTACTAATTTACTGAGACGCCAACTATATTCCAGGACATTAAAAACTGTTCAGTAGCTACTCACCTACACTATTATACATATATCTAAACTATGCTATCCAAAAATGCATATGCATTTCTTACACTAAGCTTTTATAAATATGAATCTATAGCAAATACCACTAAAAACAGCTTGTGAACTGAAGAATATGAATATCGTAATCCGAAATACACATGGCAAGGCTTCAGTATTTTTCAGTTCCACAGAGAGCCGATACAATATTGAGAGTCAGTTAGAGGTAGAGAGAGCGAAAGAGAATAGCAAGCAGTTAAAGTATGTTGTTTTTTGTAGCTAAACAAGTTTTTCGTTTTTGTTACGCTCAAGAGACTGAAGAAATGCTCCATCTACTGAACTTGATTTAGTAGTATATACACCGTGTTGATATTCACAACGTCGCGTCTGCGCGTATGTTTTTGTCTGCTGAAACGCAAATTGAGAAAGTTTTTCAAGCAACAAATTTTCAATAATTTTGTATTCAAAACATACACATGTGATTTTGTAAGAATGTGCATTCAATATATATGTGAAAGCCATCTATATGAATATACCTATTATTTTAAATGAATATTCAATATATAAGTGTATCTCAAACGTCAATCAACTGAGCTTGCGTAAACAAATAAAAATAGAAAATAAGAAAGGGCGAATGGAAGCCGTTTATTATTTTCGTTTTTATTACCTAATTGAGTGTCTATATATTTTTGATGTGCGGCCTGTATGTGATCGTCTGACGTCATCATTAAATGTACTGATAGAATACAGTTCATGTTTTGCATAAGCCTTACATAAGGCACCTGCCATTTTTAAAGGCTGAATTTTCGACAGAGCTCGTTTTTAATATCTTCACGAAATTGAGTGTTTCTGTGTTGCTGTCTCTCCTTTACACCATCATTTTACTCATTGGATATGCCCAGCGATTGCACCATGCACCCGTATATGAGCAAAAGAGAAATCTGGCTGCTCACCACATGCCGTTTTAGTTTTGCCCTTATGTTCACATCATAGTATCATGCTGCATTTTTTTACTGATCTGACGAACTATCAATGCCTAAGCAAGCATTGATCTTTGCGTGCGTCATTGGTTTAAAGGGGTATTTTCATTTAAACTTGCCAAGGCTAGTATGTTTGTTTTGCAATGTATTGTGTGTATAAAACAGCTGAATCTGAGTTTGGATTGAGATCAATAAATTTTAAAAATGCCCAAAAAATCAAAATCAACGAAATTATTGCAGATGCCTAAGAAACCAATTTTTTTTATATATTTTACTCTTAAAAGATCGACGTGCATAATAGTGTTTAATATTTCTGTTATGAAAAAGTTTTTATTCATCGTGTTCTTGCTAATAGGCTTACCGCCTTGGCGGTGTACCCTACAATGGATTATCAAGATGAACGGCATTTCATCTGCAAGCCTAGAATGTCGGCTACTTCATTACGCTGGATCACAAATTTTATCATTTTGGTGTTGATATTTACCATTGATATGACGTTCGTTTCTGAAGGTAAGTTTGATTGGCTAAATAGATACTTATGAGTACCTAAGAGTAAACAGTTAGATCACGAAATTTCGATATTTAAGACTTTTAAATCGAGAACGTCACAGTTCCTTTAGCTGCATCTACCTCAAATAAAGTAAGTCAAAATGGTTTGAGGAAGTGATTTAAATGCCAATGCCTGATCAGTATAAAAGTAATGTATTCACATCGCGGTCACTGACATATCAAAAAAGAGTTCAATAGCTAACTAAAAAACCTCAGTTGACGACGACCAATAATGAAAAATTGTCACGGTCAAGGTAAAATATGTTACTTCCACCACGCATTTCGAGCAATTTCGCTGAATAGACAGCATACAGTGTGGGCTTTTAAGATATAATCGTTCACCGCTTAAATATTGTAGCAAATAGCCTGACTTCAACTTACCAAAATGCCCAGTGCATAATGAACTTTACTTTTTACGAAAGCTTTGAGCTAACTTCTGGCTTAGTAAGTGTATATATTAATTATATATTATGTTAATTATTATAATGGTAGCTTAATATGTAGAATATGTATACACAAAATTTTAATTCTTTATTAGGTGAAGATACTCACGCATATGCATATATTAAAAAGTTCGTGTCAATAACTTTACTTCGTACAAAAGGAGTCGAAGATACGCTGTTTTTCATTCATTTTGTGGCTTAGCTCAAACATTAGCTAATTAAATAAGACAATATTGTGATTTGGGAAGTGAATTTCTTAAATGAATTCAACTAAAGTCTCCTGAGGCACTTATTGATTTTCTGAAATATTTTTGTTGTTTTGGTTATAATTAGATGTACATAACAATCAATGGGTACAATTGGATCTACATAACAATTAATGGCTTGATTTTTACATCTTAGACCATTGCAAATACAATAGTTTTATATAAATGTATGTCATATAAATTCTTGATCAAGCTATGCCCGTTTTTCCTTTAATAATAATTTGTTTACCTTTGCCCAATTTGGTTTGTTGAAAGCTTTTATTATGCGCCGATAGTTAAAAAATTTGCGGGTGCTTGTCCAGGCAACGAATTAGTTTATCTTCTAGTCGGACTTTATGTTTTTACGGCTTGCCCAATATTTAGCAAACATTACCAAAAAAAATAAAATATATAAATAAATAAAAATTGCCCAGTTTGCATGACGTAGATAAATTAAGTTGTGAGTCTCAAACTTAAGTCTTGGCGACAGGCAAACAGACAGCAAGACGGATATTGGACAAAAGCAATATAATCTTGTAAACTTACTGAATCTAAACCGGTTATATTAACACTCTCGGTCACCGGCAGCCCACTTTTATTTTTCAACTGGAAATCCCTCTCCAGTTATGCATGCCAAGACGCTCACAGTTTTTTTGATTTCTATATATATGAATAAGCTCTCTCTGTGTAGCTGAAGGTCGTGTGGTAGGAGATAAAACAAATGAAGCGAAAATATATGAAAATCGACTATTTCTGGAGTTTGCGTATACATTCAATGCGTATAATTCAATTCAATACGAGAATAGGTTAGGCACGCGAGTTTGAAGAATAACCAAACTTCGCCAACTGTATGAGCTCATTAATAGAAAGATATATGAAAAAAAATTAATTTTGAACGTTATTGATTACATTTTTAAGACAGACTAAAATGTATTATTTAAATTTCTGTATCGAAACAACAATACAGGCAACCCTTCTTAAAAATTTTGTGGAGATGAGTCAATTAATTTCTTCACACTCTTTAAATTCTCAAGATATATCAGCAGTTTATATAAGATGCAAGTGAATTTTTTTGTGCTTCTCTATAAAAGAAAAGTTTGTATTTGTACTCATACGTGTATATATTGAATATGTTTTCGTCAAAATCAACAGTCGAGTCGTTCTCGTCTGATCCGCCACATTGAGTGTATGTTGGGATCTACAACTAGTGGAGACTTCAAATTGAACGCGTGCATATTTTATTTTTAATATAATTAATATTTTCTAGTCAGGAAAATCAAATTTTGTAGCTAATTGACCAATTTCTTTTGATATCTCAGTACCTTCATACAATATATAAGAAAGTTCTCCAGTCAATTGCTTTCTATACAGTCGTTGAGATGTACTTTTTAACATTTAAAGATCGTTTTTTTCATTCAAACGAAAATGAAAAATATTTTTTATCATAATATTTTTACTTTCCTTTGTTTGCCGTTTGATATTTTACAGCCATTTCACAGGAGCAAAATGCGCCGCCAATATTATATGTTCGAGAAAGAAATTGGCGTATCTCGGAATCCGAAGAGGTGGGACAGATTATTGATCGTGTTCGTGCCGAAGACGCAGACGGAGATGATCTCGTATTCGGAATCGAGCCTCGCTTCCTCCCTCTAATCGGCTCGAGTCAACAGGCGAATGCACTGAGCAAACTGCCCTTCCGCATAGATCGCAATACAGGTGTCGTCTATCTAAACGAGAGCTTAGCTGGTCGGGTAGGTGATACATATTAAATAATAAATGTGAAAATTAAACAATTACTACTGTTGCGAGAGAAGAGAAGATTTTTTAATGTATGCAGCGTGGCGATTACCAGCACATCTTTTTTCAACTATAAACTAAGAACATATATTCTTTAAGACTAAGCTAGCTTTATGGACTAAAAGTGCTTTGCGCTTCGTGCTGCTGTGCAATATTTGCATTGAGCGATAATTCCGTTTTGTTATCATACTATGCGGCAATTGGGTTGCTTTGACAAAAACAAAAAAAAAACATTTATCGAATACTATAGACTTTTGTTTCGGAAAATACACACATCTGGATTCCATCAATAGCCTACTATCATCATTAAGAAAATGAATTTAAAACAAAATTTATTCAACAATTAATTTCACATAGTAAAGTCCATAGGCGCAGCTTAAGATTTAACTGCGTTTTGTGCGTATGCGTCTGTGTGTGTGCAAGTGTTTTTTATGTATGTATAAAAGAATCTTATATTAAATAAAAGAGCATATCACGGCTCAGGAACTCCCGAGTAGAGTCCTCCAGACTAGAGCATTCTTACTTTTTTAAAGTAAAGAATTTCAACAAGGTAGATGTGTATGTATATCAAAATGGGGTTACTAACTAGACCCTTACTTTGCTTCCTTACATTACAAAAAGTTCAGTCAAAAATACAATTATACTTTCCTCGTATAAATACAATTTTTTTAAACAGGCTCAATGATAATAGTTTATGTTTAATTATTTAATCTTTTTATAGGCCGGTGAAAACTTTCTTATATATATAACCGTGTCAGATGGACGTTACACAGCAAAAAATGAAGTTTTTATAAACATATTGGGAAGTCACGAAAGTGGAGGATATCAGGGCTTCGGCTCTCGATCACCACCCTCGATATCGAACGTAGTGAAGAACATTTCCCAATTCCTGCCATCATTTGATCAACTGCCAGGTGTGCAGTCCATTAGAAATGGCTTGCCAAACCGGCGGCCGGTTTTGAATATACCGCAAGGCTTTCCAACAAACAACGGAGGCAATTTCGTATTACCGCCCTTTAAAAAACTGTATCCACCATTATCAACTCCGGATTCGAGACAAGAAGAAGAAAAAAAAGTAACTGATACTGAGCCGACACTCTTGTCCATCTCGGCACAACCCACGAAGAGCTCTGCTGCAACGACACCGCGTAGTCGCACCAAGCTGACACCAATAGCTAACCACACCTCAGACAACTCTCTACTATCTAAAATAGACTCGAAATCAGATCATAAGGACGACAGTAATCAGAGCAAACTGACTGAGCTTAGCTTAAAGTCTTTCGCAAGCCCAATTATTATTGGACTTTGTGGCATTTTTGCAATATCTTTAACTATTTTGGCCTATGTTTGTCGCAGTCGTCTGTGTGCTATCAGTAAAACGATGAAAAAGTCGAAGGAGAAGGAAGAGCTGTCTAAAAAGTCAAATACTAGTCATCTTAGCAACACGCTAACAGACGATAGTCGCAATTCGATGGTTATGCAACAGTGGCAAGGACCATCCGCCTTTGGAAACCGATACGTACCCTGGGAGCGGGACCAACAATTGGTAATGACGGTAACTAAAACTTTTATGTGGTAACAAGCCAATGCCAAACCAGTAAGCAATTTCTAACTTATCAAATTCAAATATCCTCTTTGTTTTATTGTCTATCTCTGTTTTTATTTTCTAATATTTAGACTATTAAAACGTAATGTCTAATTAAAATCTTGAAATGTTACAGGCAACATATCAATCATCAACAAATGGGGTGAACAGCATCGACGATTCTATGGGAGCCAGTGCTGTGGGATCAACGAGCCTGAGTACGGGGCCGCCTAACGGACGTCCCGGTATATTGGAAGGTGGCTTGCGCACTGATCTTAGCACCGATCAATGGGAGTTTCCAAGGCACCGACTGAAGTTCTTTAATATATTGGGTGAAGGTGCCTTTGGGCAAGTTTGGCGCTGTGAAGCAACCGACTTGGCCGGTGAGTATTCAAATTGCAAAATAATCAAAAAAATAGTTTTCAATCTGCAATATTGCAAAAAATCAATACTAGAACAATATTGATTATTAATGAAAAGAAAAAGTATTACAACTTTTAATGTGACACCATATTTAAATAGGGAGGAAATCACGCCTAAAAGTTTTTTTCGTTTTTTATTCATTTTGATTTCATGAAGGCTCTATAGATGTCACTACAGTGGCAGTGAAAACTTTAAAGGAAAGTGCAGATGAAATCGAAAAAAAAGATTTGCTTTCCGAATTAGAGGTAAGTGCTTCAAGTATTTAACTAGTAAAAATAATCAAGTATGGGGTGCTGTCGTACTTGTTGACCAACTTGAGACCGATAAAGAGATATCCAGCTCTAATTTTTAAAGTATTCTTTTTAACTTCTATATATACATTCGTCACATAGTCAAATATGCATAGCAGAACTGATTTACAAGCACAAGTGAGTGCATCTACGTTTGAGGCTCAGCATATCCCCTACTGTGGCAATATCGACTAGAGCGCTTTTTTTACTCATTTACGATTTGAACAGTTTTAATTGGTTTTGTGTAATATCTGTTTAGCTGAACGTGCGGCTGGAGTTGGAGTTTTGATATTTAACGGATACTAAGCTCTAAAAAGGCCAAAGTAGTCTTTAATTTCATTTTCCGATGCCAACTGCCATTATGGTGTTGATAAAGTAAAAGATTGACTTACTCCAATGTAATATGTACTTATTATAATGCTTGGGAGTATTGGGGTTTTTTCCTGTTTCTGCTTAGAATTTTAAGGATCACTTTTCATCAATACAGTCGTAAAGTACTAATTTATAGTATTTACATATTAGCTTGGACTAAATATTTGGGTCTTTTAGAAATTCACTTAATATAGAATATAATACGTGTTTTCTTTGAGTTGGGAATATACATCAACTTTTCACCTTGAGAAAAAATGATTTTCCGTTGAAAGCTTACTGATAAAAGCTGATTTGTATAGATTTATACTTAATATTATGCATGTGTCTATGAATATATGTTAGTAGATATCTTTCACTGAATTTGAGTTTGCTTTATTCACCTTTTTGCATCACTTAAACCTATTATTGGTATGTGAAGAGCGCACGATATCTGCATTTCATATGCACTTAGCAAATTATTTATTACACTCATGCTAAGACATTTCTCAAGCTGTAGAAGGCAATTGAACCGCACAATACAACGATTTTGTTAGGAATATATAACAACATTAGGAACCAGGTTTGCAGAGACTGTTGTCCATCCGCAGACATTAGGAATTAGACACAAGATTTTGTTATCGTATTATACATTTTATATGTGAATCAGCTGAAACCCGAGAGCACAAAACGGGGCAAACTCTTGAGCTAAAAGCCTTCCTGCTCTGACGCCTGGGCACAAACTAATTCCTGTTGCTGCGTACAATAATTAGTGTGACTGAATGCGCTGTGATGTATAAGTGTGATTGACTCTCTGACTCTCCGACTCTCCGACAGACATGCGCACTGAACCTTTTCGGAGTTTGGCTCAGCTGGTCACAGATTTTGTTGATTATTCGGATAACTCGGAAGAAAAAGCAAACATTCGATAGTATTGACTTGCCGGCTAACTCAAGTTGTTTATCTATGTTAGCGATAAGTACCTGGAATACACACACATTTACACCATATGTCAACTGTTGCGAATTATCCAATAACGGAAATATGAAAGCATTCATTTAACGTTAAAAGAAGTTAAATAATGGTCCCGATCTGGCTGAAATCGAGCATGAAAATGTATATGTATTTCTTTCTGTTTAAGTGCATTTGTACAACTTTTTGCAGAAATTAAAATTGAACTTTATTGTTATTGCATTGCTGTAACAGGTGATGAAGAGTCTGGAGCCTCACGTAAATGTTGTTCAACTGTTGGGTTGCTGCACAGAGAAGGATCCAACCTTTGTGATACTTGAATATGTGAGTCGAGGAAAGTTGCAAACATATCTAAGAAACTCACGAGCAGAAAGGTAAGTTACTATAATAGATTTATATATATATATATATATATATATATATATATATATATATATATATATATATATATATATATATATATAAAGATATATATATAGATATAGATATATATATATATTTATATATATATATATATATATATATATATATATATATATATATATATATATATATATATATATATATATATATATATATATATATATATATATATATATATATATATATATATATATATATATATATATATATATATATATATATATATATATATATATATATATATATGTATATTTATGATACGATTACGAAATGCGCAGAAACAGATCCTTATACTTATACTGATACTTATACTTATACTTATACTTATACTTATACTTATACTGATACTTATACTTATACTTATACTTATACTTATACTTATACTTATACTTATACTTATACTTATACTTATACTTATACTTATACTTATACTTATACTTATACTTATACTTATACTTATACTTATACTTATACTTATACTTATACTTATACTTATACTTATACTTATACTTATACTTATACTTATACTTATACTTATACTTATACTTATACTTATACTTATACTTATACTTATACTTATACTTATACTTATACTTATACTTATACTTATACTTATACTTATACTTATACTTATACTTATACTTATACTTATACTTATACTTATACTTATACTTATACTTATACTTATACTTATACTTATACTTATACTTATACTTATACTTATACTTATACTTATACTTATACTTATACTTATACTTATACTTATACTTATACTTATACTTATACTTATACTTATACTTATACTTATACTTATACTTATACTTATACTTATACTTATACTTATACTTATACTTATACTTATACTTATACTTATACTTATACTTATACTTATACTTATACTTATACTTATACTTATACTTATACTTATACTTATACTTATACTTATACTTATACTTATACTTATACTTATATATACTTATACTTATACTTATACTTATACTTATACTTATACTTATACTTATACTTATACTTATACTTATACTTATACTTATACTTATACTTATACTTATACTTATACTTATACTTATACTTATACTTATACTTATACTTATACTTATACTTATACTTATACTTATACTTATACTTATACTTATACTTATACTTATACTTATACTTATACTTATACTTATACTTATACTTATACTATATACTTATACTTATACTTATACTTATACTTATACTTATACTTATACTTATACTTATACTTATACTTATACTTATACTTATACTTATACTTATACTTATACTTATACTTATACTTATACTTATACTTATACTTATACTTATACTTATACTTATACTTATACTTATACTTATACTTATACTTATACTTATACTTATACTTATACTTATACTTATACTTATACTTATACTTATACTTATACTTATACTTATACTTATACTTATACTTATACTTATACTTATACTTATACTTATACTTATACTTATACTTATACTTATACTTATACTTATACTTATACTTATACTTATACTTATACTTATACTTATACTTATACTTATACTTATACTTATACTTATACTTATACTTATACTTATACTTATACTTATACTTATACTTATACTTATACTTATACTTATACTTATACTTATACTTATACTTATACTTATACTTATACTTATACTTATACTTATACTTATACTTATACTTATACTTATACTTATACTTATACTTATACTTATACTTATACTTATACTTATACTTATACTTATACTTATACTTATACTTATACATATACTTATACTTATACTTATACTTATACTTATACTTATACTTATACTTATACTTATACTTATACTTATACTTATACTTATACTTATACTTATACTTATACTTATACTTATACTTATACTTATACTTATACTTATACTTATACTTATACTATATACTTATACTTATACTTATACTTATACTTATACTTATACTTATACTTATACTTATTATACTTATATTATACTTATATACTTATACTTATACTTATACTTATATTATACTTATACTTATACTTATATTATACTTATATATATATTTATACTTATACTTATACTTATACTTATACTTATATTTATACTTATACTTATATTATTATACATTATACTTATATTATACATTATATTATACTTATACTTATATTATACTTATATTATACATTATACTTATATTATACTTATATTATACTTATATATATATTATACTTATACTTATACTTATATTATATTATACTTATACTTATACTTATATTATACTTATATTATACTTATATTATACTTATATTATACTTATACTTATTATACTTATACTTATACTTATACTTATACTTATACTTATACTTATACTTATACTTATACTTATATTATACTTATACTTATACTTATACTTATACTTATATTATACTTATACATTATACTTATACTTATACTTATGTATACTTATAATATATTATACTTATACTTATACTTATACTTATATTATACTTATACTTATACTTATACTTATACTTATATTATACTTATATTATATATTATACTTATATTATATTATATTATATTATACTTATACTTATACTTATATTATATTATACTTATACTTATACTTATATTATACTTATACTTATGCTTATATTATATTATATTATACTTATACTTATACTTATACTTATACTTATACTTATACTTATACTTATACTTATATTATACTTATATTATACTTATATTATATTATACTTATATTATACTTATATTATACTTATATTATATTATACTTATACTTATATTATATTATATTATACTATATACTTATATTATATTATATTATATTATACTTATATAATTATATTATATTATATTATATTATATTATATTATACTTATATTATACTTATATATATTATATATATATATATTATATTATATTATATTATATTATACTTATACTTATATTATATATATATTATATTATATATATATTATACTTATATTATATTATATTATACTTATACTATATACTATATACTTATATTATATATATATTATACTTATACTTATACTTATATATACTTATATTATATTATACTATATATTATATTATACTTATACTTATATATATATTATACTTATACTATACTTATACTTATATTATACTTATACTATATACTATATACTTATACTATATACTTATATTATACATATACTTATACTTATACTTATATTATACTTATATTATATATACTTATATTATACTTATACTTATACTTATACTTATACTTATACTTATACTTATACTTATACTTATACTATATACTTATACTTATAATTATATATATATAATAAATATAAATAAAAAATATATAAAATATAAATTATATTATAATTATAATTATAATAATATATAATATTATATATATATATATATATATTAAAATTATAAATATATATAATAATAAAATAAATATTAATAAATATAATATTATAATATAGTATATATATATAATATAAAAAAAAATAATAATAATAATATAAATATATAGTATAGTAGTAGATATAGAGAGAGTAGTGTAATAGTATGTAGTGTAGTAGTATAGAGTGAGTAGTAAAGAGAGTTATAGTAGAAGAGAGTAATAGATGTAGTAGTATGTAGTATGTATATAATAGTAGTATTCGTAGTGTAGATATTAGTAGTAGATAGAGTAGTAGGTGTAGTATATGTAGTAGTAAAGTATATATATAGTATGTAGTATAATATTAGTATTAGTAGATAGTAGTATACTTAGTATGTATGTATGTATGTATATATATATATATATATATTTATATTATTTATGTTTATTAGTTAATGTAGTATCTAATTATTTATATATAGTATTTAGAGTATTATATATGTATGTATATTAGTAAGTATTATTTATATATCTTAGTATATAGTATGTATCTAGCTTATGCTTATGCTTATGTAGTAGTATGTATGTAGTAGTATGCTTATGCTTAGTATACTTACTTAGTAGTAGTAGTATGTATGTAGTATGTATTATGTATCAGTAGTATGCATGTATATGTATGTATTATCAGTATATCTATTATATATGTATCTATCTTATGATTATATATCTTATGTATATATATATATATTATTTATTATTATTATATATGTATCTTATGTATTATCTTATTACTAGTATATATATAATATCTTATATTATATAGTTATTATGTATATTATGTAGTATATGTATTTATAGATATAGAAAAAGTACTTATGCTTAGATATATATATTAGTATGGATTAGTAAGTGTAGAGAATATTAAATATGTGTATAATACTATGTATCTAGAGTATTTATGTTATCTTAGTATAGTAT
This sequence comes from Drosophila anceps, assembly GCA_035045945.1. Classification (NCBI taxonomy): domain Eukaryota; kingdom Metazoa; phylum Arthropoda; class Insecta; order Diptera; family Drosophilidae; genus Drosophila; species Drosophila anceps. The sequence continues at coordinate 972,095 of JAWNON010000172.1, forward strand.
CTTATGTTATATTAGTAATGTAAGAGTAGTAGTGTAGTAGTAGTAGTAGTATTTAGTAGAGTTAGAGAGTAGTAGTATGTATGTATGTAGTATTTAGATTAGTAGTATGTAGTATGTAGTATTTAGTAGTAGTAGTAGTAGTAGAGAGTATGCTATTATGTAGTAGTAGTAGAGAGTAGTAGAGTAGTAGTATGTAGAGTAGTATGTAGTATGTAGTATGTAGTAGTAGCTAGTAGAGAGAGTAGTGTAGTAGTAGTAGTAGTAGTAGTAGTATGTAGTAGTAGCCCAGTATGTAGTATGTAGTAGTATGTAGTATGTATGTATCTTAGTAGTAGTAGTAGTAGTAGTAGTATGTAGTAGTATACTATTATTATGTATGTATGTATTATGTATATATTATTATTAT